>CAUYRH010068492.1:0-75848 GCA_963574655.1 Perodicticus potto
GGCGCCTGTAGTCCCAGCTACTTGGGAGGTGGAGGCAGGAGACTCGCTTGAGCCCAGGAATTGGAGGTTGCTGTGAGCTGTGATGCCACGGCACTCTACCCAGGGGGACAGCTTGAGGCTCTGTCTCAAAAAAAAAAAAAAAGAAAAGAAAACCCCCTCCAAATCCTAATAAGGTCTGCATTGAGGAAAGGGCTGACTGGTAATATTTTTTCTCTTTCTTCTACCTCTCTGAGTTTCAGTGTCCTCATTTGCATAAGGCTATTACTATGCTCTCCTTTTAGGGCGGGTGAGAAGTGCATGGAATCGCACACGTGTAAAGCGCTTCACATGATGCGTAATACCTGGAAAGGAATAAATGATCTGCATGCAAAAACAAATACAAAACATATATACTATGATTGCAGATACTTTAAAATAAATCAGATACACACACTCCCCGACGGCTGAGCCAGTCCCGTCTTCTTTGAACCCCTGCAACATCCTAACTCTTCTCCTTCCTTCCCTCATGTCTCCACACAGACACCAGAAGATACTCTAAAAATTCAGACCGGTGCGAGTCACCTCCCCATGTCAACACCCACCCCCCAAAGCTTCCCATTGCCATAGACGATGACGTTCAAGGCTCCTCCGCACTCATCTGCTAAGCCATGCTGGCCATCTTTCTATTCCTCACACCCCCCAAAGCGTGATCCCACCCAGGCCTTTGTATTTAGTTTTCTGTCTACCTAAAGCGCTCTTCCCCTGCTCTTTCCCTGCCTGGTCCTTCTGTCTCATTTAGATCTTAGCACCAATGCTACCTCCTCTAACCCCCTGATTGCCTCTACCCATGCCTGCTGCCTATCAAATCATCCTGTTCCATTTCCTTTATCATATTTATCTCTCTCCAAGGTTATCTTTTTTTTTCTTTGAGACAGGGTCTCACTCTGTCACCCCAGCTAGTGGGCAGTAGCATCATCATAGCTCACAGCTACCTCCAACTCTTAGACTCCAATAATCCTCCTGCCTTAGCTTCCAATAGCTGGGGCTATAGGGGTGTACCACCACCCCTGGCCAAATAGACACATGGGTCTCACTCCTGGTCTTGAACTCCTGACCTCATGCAATCCTCCTGACTTGGCCTCCCAAAGTATAAGGATTACAGGTGTGAGCCATCCCACCCGGTCCCCAAAGTTACCTTTTTAATTTCCCTGATGTTGTGGACTGCTTCCATGCACTTGCACTTAAGCCCTCAAGGCACAGTGACCTTGTTTTATCTACTGCTGCAGCCGGCTTCTAGATGGGATGCGTATGGAGGGGACAATATGAGCTACCGAGCTTTCAGACGTGAACATTCTCAGATCCTAACAAAGACTGCTGGGGAAAATGGGGGTTCTTTTTACTCCTATTTTCTATACTTTGAAAATTATCGATAATAAGCATTTTTACTCTCAAAGATCATAAAGCAAAAACATTATTTGTTTAAAAAATGGGTTTTCTTTCCATTGGCACATGTGCATTCCAGGAGACTGTGTTAAATGCTGCTCAGAGATGATTTTAGCCCCTAGAAAGGGAGAAGAGGAGGAAGAGAGACCAGAGAGAGAGGAAAATGGAGCAGAGGAAGAAAAGGAAAAAGCATGCCGCTCTGCTGCTGGTGACTATTTCACCCCAATACGGGACAGAGCTGATAAACCCGGCCCTGGCCGAGGGGCTCCTCACCCCAAAGGGCACAGTGGCACCTGCCACCTCGCAGCATGCCTGTGCCCTGAGAGAGAGAGAGGGAGAAAGGGGCCCCAGAAAGCAGAGAGGAATATAAGATGGCATGGAAGAAGAAGTGAAGGAAGGAATTAACAAAGGGAATATGGAAGGAAAGAAAGGCTTCAAAAGTGAAGAGAAAAAAGAAAGACAAGGAAAGGAGACATAGAGAAGCCTAGCCAAAGATTAAATTGGAAAGTGTCCTTCTGGACCCCAGCAGCTGGGAAGCTGTCATGACTCTCATGTTTTTTCGAGTTCTGAGCTTTATATGCTGATTTTAAGGCAAAACCAAATCTCTCCCCCTCCACACACACTTCCTTTGTGCCTCGTTCAGATGGGCACACGGTAAGCCCTCAGTCCACGGTAAGATCCCTTTGATCTCAGCAGCTCTTATCCAACAACTCTCAGGCTGGCAACAGAAACAAGGGTGAAGTGCGATGCTGAAAGGCCAGCTCAATCCATTATATGTAACATCAGGAAGGAGCGTGTCTGTTACTTGTTACGGAGATGACCAACATGCTGAAGTTCCATGGCTGGCAGGCAGGGCTCCCTGGACCACTGACGATCAACACCAGTGACACTGGTGGGTAACAGGGCACCCCTACCCCCCACCAGCCCTTTCGATGTGTTATTTCACTGATCCTCATGATAGCTGCATGAAGGTGGCATGGTTAGTATCCCCACTTTCCAGATGTAGAAATAAAGGCATGGAAACAGAAGGTTTAAGACAAGCTCAGAAATGCTGAATAATTTTCCCAAGGTTGCTCAGCTCTCAGATGGAAAAACAGACCCTCACTTTCCATCCTTCTCACTCTAAAACCTACATTTTTTTGGTCCCCAGGGAAAGCAAGAAACATGACGCCGGGAGAATAAGAATCATTCATCCTGGAGCTCATGGACAACACACCACTGAACCATCACTACGAGGTGGGCACCATGTCCCACATTTGTTTTGGGACCCTGTCCCACTATGCTGCCTAGGCTGGTCTTGAACTCCTGGCCTCAAGCCCCATCCTCCTTTTTCAGCCTTCTATGTTGTGTGTCTCAAATTTTATCAAAGAAAAAGTCACGGTTCAGAAGGGTGAAAACATCTACATGAAGTAGTCACTTAGCTAAAAAGCTAGGGGAAGGCCAGTGGAGGTCAGGTTCCAGTTGGCCTGACCCCTAGCTCACACTCTTTTTACTTCACTTCCCCAGCAAGGGGGCAGGAGAGGAAGAAAGGGGGAGACTCTGCAGTTCCCTCCTCTCTAGTCCAAAACAAGACATAGTCCCCCAAAGAGGCAGGTGCAGTGGTAGACGCGAGCCCTGGGAACCTGGGCGACGAGGCAGCCCATCTCCTTTCTCTCTTTCCTTCTTTCACCTCCCTCTCTGCCCTCCACCCCTCTGCCCTTCCGAAGGGGGAGCTTGTGCCAAGGGCAAGGCTGCACTTGACAAACAGCTGCTGACCCACCCACCGGCTGGGGCTCTTGCCAATGCCACGTCTGTGGCTAAGCCAGGGACTGTCCCCCACCAGGAGAGGGGTAAGGATTCCTGGAAGAAGGGGTTTCTGAAATATTCTACCATTCAATAAGACAGTGGCTTCAAACGTCACTTCATGGGGGAAATGTGTCTTATATCTATATCCTTAAATTATCAGTATGTCCATTAACATTTGGTTTGGGCAAAGAGAGAGTCGGAAGCCCATTCCAAGGCTGCCACGTGGGCCTGATCTCAGTCTGGACCCGTCCTGTAGGAGAAGGCTCAGCTCATCAGAAGGCACAAACAGGCTTCATCATGTGGCCTGCGGCCAGTCACTCTGCCTCATGGAGTCTTGTTCCCTCACCTGTCAAGTGGAGGAAATAATAATAATGCTCACCTCCTGGGGCTGGCTGGGATGGGAAGTACATGGGCAGGCCCCCTGGTAGGTGGAGACTCCATTCCTCCCTCCCCTCACACTCCTTCCTCAGCTCCATTTTCCTTGAGCTGCAGCCCAGGCAAAGCCCGTTAGCTGTCACCCAGAGTGACCCTGTGCCCAGGACAGCGCTTTGCCCTGGGATCATGCATCAGTACTCAAAACGGCCCTGACTTGACTCAGCAACTTCTAACTTGGCAGGAGCTTTGACGGATTAGCAGGGCCTCTCATTCCAAGGGTGTTTATCATCACACTTCTTTTCTTTGCCAATGGTGTCAGCAAAACCTGCCTCCTGAACCTGCAGAGAGGTGAGACCAGGGGCGCTCATAGCCATAGCCTGTTAGAAGACAGCCAAGTGGGGTACAACCGTTGTTCCAACTAGCAGTCAGGGCACATGGTCTGTGGCCTTCTCACTATCGTCCCTGAGACAGCAAACAGAGCACCCTATTCCTCCTCTTCCTAGGCCCAGAGGCCCTCCCCGGACATCTGGGGTCCGTGTGAAGCAGAAGATGGGGCGGTTACAGGTCTGTGGCTTTTTCCTTGCTCTCCTCCTACCCTATGGCTGTCCTTCCACCTCGGGGTGCGGCAAAGCAATGGGGTGGCCAGAAATGAAGTCACAGTGCTGAACACACATCCCCTGCATGAGATGTATGTCGGATCTGACAACAGGTGGCCCCTGCAGTGAGTCTGATGGCCACAGCAGAGACACCATCCCTCACCACACACACACACACACTCCTGCCCTGCCGCTCACTCCACACCAATGAGATGGGACAGTGGTGGGAGGAGAAGAGGCATTTTCTAGTTCCTGCTGCACCTGCTCGGAATGGATGGTGGGTACAGGTGAAACTTACTAAATGCAGAACATAAATGTCTGAACACAGTAACTATGAAAATGCCATGAAGGCTGTGTTAACCAGTTCTATGAAGATATTTCAAATTGTATATAAAACCAGCACATTGTACCCCATGATTGCATTAATGTACACAGCTATGATTTAATAAAAAAAAAATTAAAAATATCACAAAGACCTGGGCAATGGGAGGTTAAGGCAGCTGGCCGACTGCTGGCCGGCTCAGGCTTCCGTCCTCTCATATAGCAGCTGTCCCTTCTGAAAGAGCAGCAGCCTGATCCTCCCAAGGCTGCCCTGGTGACAGTGGGGTGATAAAGAATGGCCATCTCAAGCTTCCCCGCAACTCTGCTCACTAAAGGACAAGCAACAAGAGACAGTGGCAGGGGATGAAGTAGAGACTCGGGTCCAGTGCCCTCCTCAGGCCTCTCCTCCAGTCCCCCATGAGTGGTAACAGCTGGCAAGCCCACCAGCATTCCCCAGAGGAGTCTGAGGGGAGGAGGCTCCTCTTTCCATTAACACGCTGCATCCAGGGGACCCCGTTTGACTACACGCTGCACATCTACAGCCCTGTGAAGAAGGCAGGGCCAAATGGGCACATTTTGCCTACGTAGAAGCTGAGCAGTGTACCTCGGTCCCCCTGGAATTGGCTCCCCTCTTCTCAAGCAGAGAAACGAGCTCTCCCACACCTGAAGTCTATTTTCAGAAAGAGGCTCTTCCCATTTTTAATGGCAGCACATACCACTTGAATCAGCACCGCTGAGGTCCCTGGAGTGTCTTTAACTGTCTGAGTTGGTAGAGATGTCCAGGCCTCGTCATTTGAAACCTGTAGTTTTCAAAGTGCTGCCAGGGCTAGTTATTAAACTGACTACTCTCCTCTGGGCTACGTTAATTTTTTTGTTTTGATTTAGAGGAAAGAGTGAAGCAGAAGACTAAGTGAGTGACCATGTTGCTGAGGTCACTGCACACCCAGGACCCAACTGCAAACAAACGGCCTGGCCCAGGCTCTCCTGAGCAACACCCTTCCTCCCTCTGTAGCCTCTAAAACCAAACTAAACAAAGGAAGAAAAACAGGATTGTTTTAAAGTCTGCGTCTCCAGGTGGACATGAATAGGATTCAGGTGTTATCTGTGGTTCTGCAGCTTCTCAAGGAGATGCACAAAGATTCTTTCCTGCACAGGTCTCTAAATTAAGCACCCAAAAGTAAACATGTTTTTTCCAAGGCCTGCTTGCCTCGGCTCCTGGCCAGTGCTCTCTGGAATTCTTTGTCCAAAATCATCCGTGAACTGCTGGTCCTTGCCTCCACTCTGGCTATCATCTCAAAACCAACAAGTTTAACCCCAACTCATCCCTCCCATCTCCTATAAGCAGGTCTCTGCTTGTTTACTATTTCTCCATCCCGTCAGCCTTTACGCTTTAACCACCTGTAGGTAGGAGCAGGTAATGAGCCAGGGACTAGAACCCGAAGGCCCCGTCAGGAAAGGGCACCTTAGGAGATTCCTTGGGCTTTCCTGTGCCTACCCATTAGACAATGGGATGAGAGGTCGGGACAACAGCAGAGGCTCCTGGCAGCTGCAGCAGCACATTATTCTTGGAGCTGAGTGGCGGTTTTCCTTTGAGTTTCCGATCCCTGTCCCAATCCGGCTGTCAGTCATTTCTAGGGGCGGGGACAATGGTGAGATCTTCCTACATGGTCTCCCTGCCACCTGCTCTAGGAGGAGAGCCACCAAGTCACTCCTAGAACATCTCTACCATGATCGAAAGTATCCGGTGGCTTCTCCTGGGCTCCCAATCCAATCTCTTTGGGAGTCAAGAACCCCCCAAGTCAGGCATCCCTGTCTCAGCACATACGCCCTGCTCCAGCCACACTGGTCAGCCTCGTTTCTGGACACTCCTGTTTCATATCTTCCCCACCTCTCCTAGTCCTACCACCCAGCAAGTTGTCATTCAAGCCTGCCCGGTGTGGGTGACAGTCCCTTCTAACTTCTCTTATACTTAATGTCTATAACATTTTATACTCAGCCTATGCCAGCCTAGAATTTTTATTATCAGATTAAGTGACTACAACTTTTAACCAATTCTTTTCTCAAACTAGACCGGAAATTGCTCCAGGCAAAGGCCATAATAATGCCTTGCACAGAATAGGATTGATAAAGGCCTGTTGATTAAAACATTCATTTGCTGAAGAAACTTTTATTAGGCACCTCCTATGACTTAGGCTCTGAGAATATGGAAATAAAACCTGGACTCTGGGAGCAATGCAGTCTGGAGATGGAGACAGGTAAATAGATGATGGGAGTTCGGGCTGCTACGTGCTACGGAAGAGCTTCGACTAGGAAGCCAAAAGTTGGAGTTCAAAGTTGATTACTAATCAGGTCTTTGGAGGGAACGCGCAGACATCAGGAAACACTTCTCGAAGGAATGACCATCTTGGCCAAGTCTTAAAATTGGCCAAGTAAAGAGACAAAGGGTGAGCAAGGCAGAGGGAACAACAAGCGGAGGGTGCCACTAGTGCATCTATATTTTAAGAAAGGGAAAAATCATATTAAATCTGTTAGACTCAAGTCATGTTTGACTTCTGCAATTACAACAGGTACTCCATGTGACTTGTATTCATCTTTTGTTAGCAGTAGATACTGAGTATTAGAATTTTAATAGTTTTTCTTCCTTTCTTAAAATGCGTATGCGTTTGGGGGGTACCCTTTGTATGTGAGAGAATCCACAGGCCAGTCAGAGAACTGAAAGCAGCCGGTACAGCTGGAGCTCAGCAAGAAGAGGAGGGGGAAGCCGGGACCAGACACAGACGGACTTCAGATGCTCAGGATTAGCCTCAAGGAAACAGAGAACAATGGATGAAATGAGAGCAGGGCAGTCACGTGGTCAGATGACTCCCTTCAGGGAGACTGTTGTGGCACGCAGGCAGAGGTGGGGTTAGCGGGAAAAGGAGGAAAGGTGGGCGCTCACTCACGTGGATGGCAGAGGACTGGGGGATCCCGGAGTTCTTAAGGACATGGGTTGAACTGAGTCTTAGCAAACTGGATGGGGGAAAGGGAAGGAGAGGGCGAGATCAGCTTTAAGGTTCTGCGGCGACACCTGGGAAGCAGGTGTTAACATTCCCTGCAATAAGGAATACCACAGAGCCAGCACATCCGGAGGAAAAGACAGCGCCCGAGTGCAGATCCAGTGAGGCTCAGGCACCCGCGGACGCCAGACCCAGATGCCCAGAGGATGTGGGTCTCAGCTTCATATCCCATACAGACTACAGAAGAGCAACACTAACCAGAGATACAGATGTAATAATCTTGATGTCTCCCCAGGAGAGAGTACAGAGCAGTAAGAAAACCAGAGAAAAGTCCCCAGGGAACACTGACCCTTTGGGGACAGAAAAAGAGGAGGACTCTGCGGAGGACAGTTAGCCGAGGGCAGAAAGGTAGGAGGTAACCCAGCTCCTGGTCAGCTAGTGAAATGGGACTGACCAAGGAGATGTTCCCCAATGTCTCTGTCGGTCCCGATGGGTGCTCACTGTGCTTCCTAAACAGAGGAGAAGCAACAGGACGGGCACATCAGGTGCCTCGCTCAAGGTCGGAAAGCTCAGAGCCCACGGACTGAACGAGGTCCGCTGAACTTTCTGTCCACACCGCTCACCCTGCCGACCTAAGTGCAGCAGCAGCAAAGAAGCACTAATACAAACAGCTAACGTCCAACAGCCTCCTTCGTGCAACACTCACAGGGCCACTGTGCGTGGCAGGAACACTGAGGTTCTCACACGCTCCTTGGATGTGAGGGGTCTACTGCTCCTTCTCCTCGGGAACATTTGGTGAGAGGTCTTGGTATGTTGAACCCCTCAGGCTTATAGTGGTGCTTCCTTTTGTTGGCTGTTGCATCTGCTGCCTGAAGTTCTCATGCCATTTAAAAAAACATTTTTTTTTTTAATCTCTTGGAGAGAGTTTGTTGAGAGAGGATGGCAGGTGAAAATGCCTGCAGAAATGTCCTCTACTGTCTATAGATAATCAGAGATGTCTGCACCACAATACAGAATAGAGACATTCTTACTCTCTCTCCCTATTAGTTAATGATAATTCTGAAAGGTTATTAAATAAGCGTTGCTAGGCAATAGGAGCTGCCTAGGGGGTGTAGGCTACATCAGGAATAGAGATGCTTGGGGGACCAGTAAACTTAATTCCACCGAGTCAGTGGAACACAGACTTTTGTTCCCCGAGTGTCTCATTCGGGGAGAGGTGAGCATCTCCGAGTACTGTCAGCCCCTCCATTCTTGCTGGGCACTTCAGGATCAGCATTCACTGCCCAAGTCTCGGTATCAGCCCAACTGCTGTCCACCTTTGTGATGCAGCATTATGGGGGAAGAAATGACACTGTAAACAAGTGACAGCTCGGGCTTCTGTCATTTAGACAGAGGGAAAAGAAAAGACTATAGAACAACATGTATCGTTTGTAGCAATCTGTAATGCAAATTAATGTTATTGAGCACACACTTGATTTTTTACATTCAGATGACAGCCAAGACTTGGGAAGAGGAACACACTCAGGTTTTCTCAAATAAATTCAAGTACTGGGAAGGAGAGAAATCACCAAGCAGCCACTGATGCAGTAAGTAAAAAAAATAAAAAACAAAAACCAGAGGGGATTATTAAATCTAGTTCTTTTTACTACCAAGTCAGTAGGGGAAAACAGGAGATGCAGGTAAGTTTTCACACATGTTTATAGGCTGCAGCCTTTCAGCCTTGCTTTACAGTCATACTGGTTCCCTAACATACACTAGAATAATGTTCCCCAGCAGATCATTTCTGAGAAATGTGTTGTTCCCGAAAAATTGAAATTTTCCAGCTTGCATTAAGACTGGCCAAGTTAAATCCATCTGGTTTCTGCTTCATGGACTCTATGGAGAAATCTTCGTGGGACAATAACCTGCCTTTCTATTTCATGGCACAAGGTGAGGTCTGTGTGTCTAATGAGAGACCAGAGATTACATCACTACCAAACAGCCAGATTCTTAACTTGATTGCACACTTCCTCTTCCAGCTCCTCAAGCCTGTGTGCACTAGGACCACGCACAAGCAGAAACCCCACCACAGCCTGCAACCTTCTTCTAGTGGACCAACAATATCCCAGCACCTGGAATCCCCTGTCCTTCTAGTAAGTTCACAGTCGCCTGTCTCAGTCTGCTCATACTTCCTCCCATCAAACCCCTTCATGGAAGTCAGCTCTGACCTAATCGTGGGAGTGAGTTGGTTAATACGGAGACCAACCACCTGTAAAAAAATACCAGGCCAGTGCTGGGGGAGGGGGCAGGAGTCAGTTTCCTCAAAAGGGCAAAGAAAGAAATGCTGTCAGATGAAGATACACTGGCTTCAGGCTGGCTGGTGCTCAGGGATAAAGAAAGCATCCCATAGCTTAATGATGCCACTGAGCAAGCAGCCTGGACGCCTCAGGGACAGAGGCACACGCATGTGAGAGCTGCAGAGGACAGGCTCAAAACACTGAAGGCCGCAGGGGAATGTTTTCTGCAACAGGCAGTTAAAAAAGGGCAAGAACCCAAATCATTTCTTAAGATGGGTAGTTCTTAGGAAGGGTATTCTGAAGAAGAGATGTCTATTTCCTTTCTTCTAATCTATTAAGGTTACCTAACCAAGGGAAAGGAGACACTCTTAATTCCCAAAGCTGGCAAGCTACATACCACATCTGGGGACTTTTCATTTTGAACTAAGAGAAAGCAGTATTAGCTTTTAATATCTACAAATTCTACCTACTTCTAATGGAATCTGAGGCCACACCAAAAGGAATTAATTCTTTCTTCAAAGACTATAAAAAGAAGAAATGGATTACGACTAAATACTTATAGAACAGCAAGAGAAGTGTCAAACACAACCTGGGTGTTACTTTTCTGGCTCTTGTTGCTTTAATTATACATCATTTTAATAAATACAGCTTCATTTAATGTTTGTATCTGTCTAAATCTTTAAAGACCTCTCGCTTAATAGGAATTTCAGGGGACATGGGCCATCCCAGTTCTCCCAATTGGCCACATTAGGGAAAATTTTGCTGCTAGGATGTAAAAGGACATGGCTGCAGAATGATCCAAGAAGCAGAGTCTCCTAATTTTACACCCTCTATCTACAGCCATGGTTCTCAACACTGGTAATGGATTAGAATCATCTGTGGAGCTTTTAAAAAGTAAAGGTGCTCAACCCCTCTCCAACCTCAATCACAAGATCTGAAAATGGGGCCTGAGCTCTGTAATTTTTTTTTTTTTAATGAAAGAGAAAAATCAATCTTTCACACACTTTTAGTGGGAGTGCAAACTAGTTCAATTGTTCTGGATCTGATATGCTTTGATCCAGCAATTTCACAACTAGGAATTAGAATTCTAGATACATAACACAAGTGAACAAAGAATGGCATGTAAGGATGAAAACAATCTAAATGCCCAGAGCCATTGTTCAGTACATTATGGTCTATCCAGACAAGTGGATGCTATGCAGCTGTTAGATCTACACACCTTCCAAAAGATATTAAGTAAAAAAGCAAGTGGCATAATCCTATAGATCTTATGAATATGTGTATATACACATATTTCCATATTCCCATACACACAATATATACACACCCACACTCATACATTTGCATATATATGCTTACAAACACAAAGGAAATGTCTGGAAGAGTATGCAGAAACTGTTGATAACTAAATATGGAAACAGAATATAGGAAACTCAAGCTATACTTCTGCCCAGTTCTGACTTTGTTTTACAACAAGATCATCTATTATTTTTGTACTGAAATATTTTAAAATTTTTTTCTAAAAACCTCCACTGGTGATTTTCATGTAAGGCCAACATTGAGAACCACTGGTCTAGAGGAAACAGCTCCCGTGGATGTAAGGGGGTTGAGAACTCAAGGTTGTAGGAAACTAACCACCCACGCAGCCAGGGTCCACACCATGTCATACCCACATATTTCCAGAAGGTGGCGCTCCAGAGGCAATCACTGGGGCCGTGAACCAAAACTTGTCAAACCAATTTTTCATTAACCCATCTTTTCGCTAAGGTAAGGACTATTTTATTTAGGCCCCAAAGCATTCTGTGCTACTCTTTCTATAAAGGGTAGTTTACACACATAGATACCATATGTGCTTTTTTTTTTTTCATAGAAATCCACGGGTCACTCAATACATTCAGATACAACCTGGGGGGAATGTTTTCTTGAAAGGAGCTCAATGCTTGCTCAAACCTCCCCCTCCTCCCCCGCACCGTTTCCCTTTTCTCTGTGCTCTGGCTTACTCATCTTCTTATCTTATCCCAGGGTCACTTCCACAAAGGCAGGCAGCAATCAGCCATGTGGGGGGCAGCTGTCCTGTTGAATTTGTTCATACCTCTGACCCAGAACAGGTGGTCTGGGACAGAGGGCAGCCCAGGGCAAGTGACACGAGTCTGCGTGCCCTCCCACGAACACTAATTCTCTGGAAGTGGGTGTGTTGCCACAGCAACTGTCAGATTCCATCAATTATACCGCCTCTAACCTCCCTACTTCTTTAAACACACCACATCTGAGACACGTGGTCTGGCTATCCTAGCAGTGCCGAGCCACAGGCCCCTCACCGTGAAGCAGGAGGGAATTAGTCCCTTCGTGTGTGAATAACCACTATATACATTTAAATTTAACCTCAATATATATGTGTGTGTGTATAGATGTATATATATATATTTCATATATATATAAAAATATATATTTTATTATATGAAATATATATTTATAAAAATATATATATATTTCAGACACATGTCCCATAACACTCCGATCAGAATAATCACTTCCTGGGAATTACTGGTGCATATGTAGTGGAAATTCACTCTTAACATCAGTCAAGAAAAACTTAATGGGTCACTGTATCCTTTCTTACTGATACAATTTTTGCTCATTTGTTAAGACACAACTCAAGGGGTTATCTCTGATCTTCCCTCCTCCCTCTATTCAGAGCTGACCACTCTCGCCTTGCCGGTTCCACTTTGTACATACCCTCATACCATTTTTCATACTCTATTCACACAATTATTTGTCTCTTTACAATTCATAAGCGTCTCAACTTTAAAGAATGGCAGCTTCATTGTCTCTGAATTGCTGACACCAAGCTCAGTGCCTGATAAACAGCTGGCCCTCAGTAAATATATGATTTAAAAAAAAAAAAAAAGAATAAATGCACTCCCAAACATTCCCATGCTCATGGTTCTCTGTCAGTCTGTGTTATGTCACCATATTACAGGGATAATGGCATGACAGCCACATATCTAACTTGAGAGCAAGACCCAAATAATCTCTATACAAATGCTTTTCAAAAGGGAGACTATAGAAGGTTCATTTCCTGAGACTTTTAAACCATCTACTTTTTTGTTCTTGTTTTTCAGATCCAAGAAGTGCATAGAAAGAGAGGCTTCTCCATATGGGAAGAGGCAGTGAAGTCCCGAAGAAGGAAGCTGTAACATTCCTTGAGTCCTCACAAGGCAGCCCGACATCTGGTCCACACTCGGGGAAAAGAGGCCACATCCTCACATGGAGATCTATTTTTGTACTCCGAGCTGCTGATGCTTTGCTCGTACAACTTGCCTTACACACAGAAAGGGGAAGGAAACTAATATTTACCAAGTGCCGGCTACATGCACTTGCAGCTTCACATACTGGTCTCCCCCTCGACACTGTGTCTTAGCAAAGTGCTCCTGGCAGCCACGTCTCTGAAAAGCACCAGGTGGAAGCAAATGCCTCCACTCCTTCCACCCATTGGCTAACAGAAAATGCTCAGCTGATGCCCAGTCTCTCCGTGTACTCATGCATGGTTCTCGTAAGGACTTCTCACCGTGGCTGAAGGGGAACATCGATTCACAGAAGAGTGAGATTCTCTTGACTCTATGTGTTTCCTGCCTGTTGTACCAGGGCAGATCAACACCGTGTGGACCCAAGGAGGAAGAACCCCATTCTCTTCCTTGACTTACTCGGACAGTGCTGTGGGCTCGGCACCAGCAGCCTCAGGGACACAGTGGCACTCAATGTTCCTGATCCCCCCCAATGTTCCTTGGCTGTTCCTAAATCTTCTTAGATTGCTGATTAGCACCTCCGTGGTGTTTCACCTTTCAGCTCGTCATCAGAAGGAACAGTAGCTTGGAGAATCCCGTTAAGGCACAGAATTCCTAAATCCTCCATGAATTAAAAGCCCGTGTTTGGAAAACCAGCCTGTGCCCTTTCACGTTAGATTCTCCAGGAACTGGCTGAGGAGACTTCAGGACTTGCATAGAGCTATGTGAGGTGTCACTCCTTTCCTCTTTATTCCCTCCCAGTCTAGCCTCCCAGGACATTCATGTCACCAACGTTGTCCCATCGACATGGGTGTCCTGACAGTTCCAGAAGATCTGCCATCTTCCATGAGGCAAAGCACCCTCTGCTGAGAAGTGGAGCCTGGAGCTGCAGCTCCACACAGGCTCAGGGGCCCGGCTGCGTGTTCTCACCCTGCTCACCACTAAGCGTGCCTCCTGCACTCATCTGCGCACTTTCTCTGGGCCTCAGTTCCCCCATGTGTATAAGGGGGGAGTAACAGTGCCTATCTGTACTGTTACTAATAGTAGGACCCGACCCAGAGACTGAATTTTTTTTTTTTGCTTGTTTTTGTTTTTTGAGACAGAGTCTCACTCTGTTGCCCTTGCTAGAGTGCCAAGGTGTCACAGCTCACAGCAACCTCAAACTCTTGGGCTCAAGTGATTCCCTTGCCTCAGCCTACCTAGTAGCTGGGACTACAGGCACCTGCCACAAAGCCTGGCTATTTTTAGAGACGAGGTCTTGCTCTGGCTCACGCTGGTCTGGAACGCCTGAGTTCAAGCAATCCACCCACCTCAGCCTCCCAGAGTGCTGGGATTACAGGCATGAGCCACTGCGCCCAGCCTTGACTGTACTGAGTTTTAATGAAATAACACACATAAACCAGTTAGCCAAGTGCCCAACCTCTAAGAAGCACTGAAGAAAGGTTAATGATCATGTGGGTCACTATGAGTAGAGTTTTGAGACAGACTGTGTTACGGTCCATTATTTTACTTCCAAGAAACAGTCCACACCATCCTTTCTGACCCACCTGTGCAAGTGTCACTGCTGGGAGGGCTTCCTTTCTTTCCATTCCTAAGGATGTTATGTTTCTTGATTTTTGTATATCTCAAAACTTTTGTAATCACCCATGTATGATGCTATTTTTTTTTCTGCCCAACAGTTTGATGGAAGCTCTATATTCAGAGAAAACTTGGTGCATGGTTGATTGCCTGGTTCTCAGGATTCCCCAGGCAGGAGAGAAACGGGGGGATGGGGGGGGAGTTCTGCTTTCTCTCCTCAGAGCACGACGGTGACCAGCCTTTGCCCAGATCAGTGGCCACACGCAATGCTCATTCCACCTGCATCCCCAGTAATGCCCTGGGCAAACAAACATAGCACCTTAAATCTTCCCTTTACTGATACATAATAAAGGTGAGTATCTGTGGGTGCTGCTCTGACCCAGGCATACAATGTGCACCCTATCAGGGTAACTGGCATATCTACTTCAAGCAGCTATCATTTCTTAGTGATGGGAACATCTCAAGTGTTCCAGCTACTTCAAATATACAATAAATAATCTATAGTCATCCTACTGTGCTATTGAACACCACAACATTTTCCTTTTTTTTTTTTTTGTGCTCATTAGCCAGCCGCTCTTCACTCCTCCCTTCCCAGCCTCTGGTAACCACCACTCTTATGTTCTACCACCAGAGATCGACTTCTTTAGCCTTCTCACGAGTCAGAACATGAGATATCTGTTTTCTTGTTCTTAGGTTATTGCACTTAACATAAATGGCCACCAGTTCCATCCATGTTGCTGTAAAGGACAGATTTCATTCTTTCTTATGGCTGAATAATATCCATTATGTTATGTACCGAATCTTCTTTATTGATTCCTCTACTGATGAAGACTTAGGTTGATTCTGTATCTTGGCTATTAATAGTGCTACAGTAAGCCAGGGAGTGTAGATTATCTCACTAACACGCTGATTTCCTTTTCTTTGGATAAAGAGACATACCTTGGAGATACTGTAGGTTTTGTTCCAGAACACTGCAATAAAGTGAATCACATGAATTTTTTGGTTTCCCAGTGCATATAAAACTATGTTTAAACTATACTAGAGCCTATTAAGTGTGCAACAGCATTATGTCTAAAAAGACAATGTACATAAGTTAATTAATCAATACTTTACTACTAGAAAAATGCTAACAGTCATCTGAGCCTTCAGCAAGTCATAATTTCTTTGCTGGTAGAAGGTCTTACCTTCATGCTGATGGCTGCTAACTGATCAGGGAGGGGGTTACTGAAGGCTGGGGTGGCTGCGGCAATATTTTAAAATAAAACGACGAAGTTTGCTGCATCAACTGACACTTCCTTTCATGAAAGATTTCTTTGTGGCACGTAATACTGTTGACAGCATTTTAACAGAACTTCTTTCATAATTGGAGCCAAACCTCTCACACCCTGTTGCTGCTTTATATTTTTATGTAATATTCTAAATCCTTTGCTGCCATTCCAACAATGTTCACAGCCTCTTCACCAGGAAGTAGGTTCCATCTCAAGAAATCACTTTCTTTGCTTGCTCACAAGACGCACCTCTTTGTCTAAGATTTATTGGGAGACTGCAGCAATTCATTCACATCTTCAGGCTCCACATCTAATTCTAGTTCTCCTGCTGTTTCCAGCACATCTGCACTGACTTCCTTCACGGAAATCCTGAACCCTTCAAAGCCATCCATGAGGGCTGGACTCAGCTATATCCTTACAAGATGTTATTTCTGAAATAATACAATTTCAAAGTCGAAATGACTCCCTGATCTATGACCTATGGGCTGCAAGATGGTGGTTGTATCAGCAGGCAAGAAAATGCCATTAATCTCCTTGTACGTCTCAATCCAAGCTCCTATGTGACTAGGCATGCTGTCAATGAGCAGTAATATTTTGAAACATTTATTTTCTGAGTGGCAGGTCTCCACAGTGGGCTTAAAATAATCAATAAACCATGCTGTAGACACATGTACTGTCATCTGGCTGTATTGTTCCATTTCTAGGGCCTAGGCAGAGTAGATTTAGCATAATTCTTGAGGACCCTAGGATTTTCAGAATGGTGAGTGGGCAATGGTTTCAATTTAGTCGCCGGCTATATGAACCCCCAAGCAGAGAATCAGCCTGTCATTTCAACCCAGTCACTGACTTCTCCTCTCTAGCTATGAAAGTCGTAGAAGGCATCTTCTCTCAAGAGAAGGTTGTTCCATCTACACTGAAAACCTGCTGCTTAGGGTAGCTGCCTACGGCAGTAACCTTAGCCAGGTCTTCTGGACAACTTGCTGCAGCGTCTCCATCAGCCCTTGCTGCATTACCTGGCACTTTTGTGTTATGAAAACAGTTTCTCTCCTTAAACCTCATGAACCAATCTTTGCTGGCTTCCGGCTTTTCTTCTTGCAGCTTCCTGGCCTCTCTCAGCCTTCATCTTGTAGAACTGAAGAGGGTCAGGGCCTTGCTCTGCAGTAGGCTTTGGCTTTGGCTTCTACCCCGATCACGAAAACCTTCTCCGGATCGGCACTAAAGCAGGTCCACTTTCTTGTTATTGGTGTGTTTGCTGCAGCAGCACTTTCAACTTCCTTCGAGAGTTTTTCCTTCGCATTCACAACCTGGCTCCTGGTGCAGGAGGCCTAGCCTTCAATCTGTCTTGGCTTTCAGCGTGCCTTCCTCAATGCAGCTTAATCATTTCTGTCTTTCCCTTTAAACAAGAAACATGCAACTCCTCCTTTCACTTCAACACTTAGAAGCCATGGTAGGGTTATTAACTGGTCTAAATTCAATATTGTTGGATCTCAGGAAATAGGGAGGCCTGAGAAGAGCAAAGGAGATGGGGGAACGGCCGGTGGGTGGAGCGGTCAGAACACACACAGCATTGATCCCTGAAGTTTGCCGTCTTAACTGGGCACGACTCCCGATGCCCCGAAACAATTATAATAGTAACCACAAAAGATCATTAATCACAGATCATCATGACAGATACAGTAATAATGGAAAAGTATGAAACACTGTGAGCAGTACCAAAACAGGACAGAGACCGAAGTGAGCACCTGATGTTGGAAAAATGGCACAGAGGTGCTCAATGCAGGGTCGCTTAGAACCCTCCATTTGTGAAAAAGATACAGTATCTGCAGAGCTCAAGACAGCCAGTACAACAGGAGGAAGTCGGCCTGGGCACCCAGCGGGGGAGCTGCTGCCTCACACCATGCTTTTGTAACTGTTTTTTTTTTTTTTTTTTTTTGCAGTTTTTGGCCGGGGCTGGGTCTGAACCCACCACCTCCGGCATATGGGGCCGGTGCCCTACTCACTGAGCCACAGGCGCCACCCACACCATCCTTTTATTTCTAGTTTGTTGAGGAACCTTCACACTGTTTCCCACAGAGCCTGGGACCTTAAGTATTGAGGCTGCAGCAAAGCCTTCTGTTAATGTTGGTTCTGTTTATTTGTCTGTTTTTCTTCAGCACATCACTCTGGGGTTCCCCTCGGTTTGTTCAAGTCCTTTCACATTCCAAAGTGAAATACCTGGAAACTCAGTGCCAACAAGCCCCCACCCGCTAGCTACCCTCCGACAAAACATAACCAAAGAGAATGCAGAATTTGAATCAACTAGCCTGGCCATTTTTTCCCCTAACTAGGCGAAAAACAGTTTTATTTATTAATACAATGGATGCAAAGTGCCTGTGGGGATTAAGAGCTGAGAATAAAAGGACTTGGAATTATTTTGATTCGGCCTTATTTCTCTTTCTTTTGTGAAACGTTCCCTGAGACCACCCCCCCCCCCAACTTAATCTGCTATGTTTACATTCACACATGGAGGTAAAGGTAAGTTTATGTGCGAATATACATGGCAAGTATGTTGAACTGTTCATTCTGGGTGATAAGAGGAATAAGGCTGCTTGCTACAAATTCTTTTTATTTTTCTGCATTTTAAGTCATTCTCAAAATAATTTTTCAAATGCCTTAGTCATTTGAATAATCGTATGTGCCATTTTATCCAGAGAACTTTGCTACCTCGCCCCATTCAGAAGGATGTTGTTTTTCCCAACACACTGATAAACTGAGGCACAGTACGTTGAATGAATAGAAGCAAACGGGGCCAGGTGTCCCATGCTCTGGGTATTGCCAGAGGCTCACACTACCTTCCTTGGTGTGGGCACATGGGGTTTGGGGGGGAGGGAATGTCAAATGAATTCTGTGCAGGGATACTGACAGCATTCAAAGCTGGGGATCAACTCGTAACAACTCTTGATCCACTTGGGGCAGTGAATGAGAAGGGCAGCTTCTCACCGCTGCACAGACTCAGGGTGGGCTGCAGCCACTCTCGGCGGCATGGTCCTTGGAAGCTCCTCTCCTCCTCAGCAGCCAGGTCTGTTTTAGTGACCATGACCCACAAGTCCTGGCTGGTATGGGGAGAAGCACCATTCCGTAAGCCAACCAAATCGCAGGCTCAGAGTAACCACACAGCGAGAGGCATTCAACTGCATATATCGGCCAAAGAAACAGGAGTTGGTGGTGGTGTTCTTTTTTCTTTTTGTAATCTACATCCATCTGCATTCCTCCCCTCCCCCTCACTCAGCATTGAGTTTCTCTACTTACCCAGTTACAATCCCAATTAAGAACCTGTTGGATGAGTTTTAAGAACTCTTACAGGTGATCTGGGAACATGTAGGCTGGAGCTGCTGACTTCCAATCATGTCTCTGTGATTAAAGGGTGGAAAATTGGGGGGTCAATATCCACTTTCTTTTGTAAACATCTACATCTTCTTGTCTGAAAACAGTGAGATGTTCACATGAGGAGAGTAGCTCACGGGAAGTGTCATGAGGAGCCCTGAACCCGTCACCATGTCACAGGGGTTTGTCTGCACGTGGCCTCCGCCTAGACCATCCAGACTCAGGTCTGGGCCATAAGTGTATCACACCATTGTGACCCTTCAGAAAAAGACTTGACAGGTTGAACAACACTCCCCCAGCACCAACGACTCATTTAAAACCGTTTCTAATGAAAGTAACATCTTTGCTATTTCATTCACTTGACAAATGTTTGTAAGTACCAGCTCTGGTGCAAAGCAGATGTTTAGAGGCTGGAGAGAAAAGCTGTGCCGCTATTGCTGGGGAACCTGGAACTCCATGGCAGGGAGTCACCAGGGACCTACCACCAGATACCCAGAATGTTTCGGGAGTTGGGAAGATGGGCTTCAACAAATCTTCACCTGTTTTACGCAAAATGAAGAAATCCTGAAGGATCAAAGAATTCACACTGGTTCGAGGGTAGGCCAAATGGAGTGCCAATAACTTAAACTTGAGATTTACAAAGCAGCGCAGCCATAGCCCATTCTGAATAATAACTGCCCTGCTGTTAGTACGTACTAAGCAAATGCATTGTGCATCGTTTCAGTTAATTATAAAATAAAATTACATTCCCTGAACACTTCCCAGGGTGGGGTGGGGAGGTAGAAGCCTTAAGATGTTTTTCTGGGCGGCAAATGGCAAGTAACTACAGCTTACACCTTGACCTGTGGCTAAGGCACTGAGCAGATAATGCACACACAAATAAGAGAGAAAATTGACATTTGATGCTGACTACAGATGACTCTCAGTCACCAACTATCAAGAGCTTCTGTTGATCAAAGAAGGAAAAGTAGCCTTAAAAAATACCAGTCCCATTTATAAGGAGAAAAGGAACAAGGCTCCACATAAACTTCTGAACTTCAACTATTTCTCGACACTTTCAGAAGACCTCTGAAAGTGAAGGGTGAGTTCATCGCTCCAATAACCTTACCCAACCTCACCTGGAATGACTAATGGGATGGCAGGAGTATCACTCTGGAGGTAGCACGCTTCCCCCCGGCCCCCTCCCACTGAGCTAATGCATCTACCAGCCATGTGAGAACTTGGCATTATTTTTAAAGCTAATTACCAGCAGGTTTTGGAGACAGGTGGAATGGGTTTCTGTCACCTCCCTTCTGCGGGGTAATCAATGGCTTCACCAGCTGACTGGCAGGAGGCTGCATCCTGATTTCCCGAGATTCTGGGCATCCTCCACAACACCAGAGGCCTCCCATAGGTGGACTGTCCTAGGAAGAAGCAGCCTGACACATGCATCTAACTGGAAAAGTTTCTTTAGGCTTTGAATGCCTGCCGCATGGCTGAATGTTACCGACAGCAGAAAGCAACCACTCCACAGTAACCACCACCAAAATCAGAAGATGGCTTGGCAAGTGGAAAATCCTTATGGAACTTACAGGCTGTCATGATGGAAAGGGGATGGGGAGGAGTTTATTTTCAAGCATTTGTTATGAGAGGTCTATTTCCTTGAGAAAAGAGAAGCCGGTACTATGCCAATAAATATTTGCTTTCTATCCATTCAGATCTTTCCTAAGGAGGGTTTAACATTCCAAAACCAACTTTATTTTCAATCCGAAGTCAAGCTGCAGAACGGAACAGCCACATATAAGAACAGAATACAGGGGCTGGGGTGAGGGAAATACCCCAAAGAAATAAATAACACCGCCCCTTCCTTCCAATTCCTCCTTTGGAAATTAGGTGTTTGCTTTGCTGAATGCACAACAGCCAGCTTGTCCCCTGGGAAGTGGGAGAGGGAAATGGAAGTAGTGGTAGGGAAAGGAGGGCACTGTACAGTGGTCAAGTTCAAGGGCAGCAAAAAAAGAAAATAATAGACAAGAGAAAGAGGAGGTCCATTTGTTTATTTTTACAGCATCTGCCATTGCAGGAGGCTTGCTGAAGTTCCTTCCCTCAATGGCTGGCCTGGGACCAACGTTAGAGAAAGCCTTAGATCTCTGGAAAGAAAGATTTGGACAACAAAGTTGTTTTATCTGGGAGGGTAGCTGGTTTACTCAAGAGTTCCAGGATTTTGGTTTTGATGTTATTACCTTGGCCTCAGTTTTCTGTCCTAGGCGGTCCTGGCTGTGTTTACTGATTTTGCAAGGGTGGTCCTGGGAGGGGAGGAGCTCCTCTCAGGCACCGCTGCCACATCTGGCCTGATCACCTTTGTACCTGAGTACCATGAAGAAGTCGAAGATGGATGTGGGAAAAGTAAAACATTTTCTAAAGGTCCTATCTCTCAACACTCCTAAGAGGGAAACAACACTTCTCTAACTTACTCCCCAAATAGACACCGCCGTGGATGTTCTGCCAAGGAGTGATGCGAAAGTGTGTTCCGAAGTGAAATGTAAGCTTGGCCCAGTGCCCGGCTCTCTCCGCTGTATTTTGCACAGAGAGCTGCAGCCTGGCGGACCGAAGGAACACATTTCTCTCCACGTGATGGCGAGAGCCAGCAGCCCAAGCAGATTTCTTTGTGTTAATAAAATGTGATCTCTAGACTGTACACACCAGCAGCCCTGGGAAAACGTGAGCCAAAGAGAAGGACCCAGGAAAAACCCCTGGCCTTGGCTGAAAAGGGACAGTCCGTGGTATCCAGGCAGGCAGGGCATTGCAGGCCTGGCAAATGCAAATGAGAATGCATCAGAGATGAAAAGACCTATCAGGGGCCCAAGGGGATGCTGCTTAAGAAATGAAAATAATAGGCACAATCCCACCAAAGGCGACCCTGTGCAAATGTCCCCTCATTCTTGGTGAGCTACAGATCACAGTCCACAATGGGTACTTTCCTAAGATTTGGAGTGTACTTGGGATCTGAGTGCCTCCTTCCCAAACTGAGATTAGCCCTAATACGGCAGCAGCTTGACTCCTGGGTTAAACTGTGTACATTTTAGTGTGGGGTCAAGTGTGGCAAACACACATCTGTACTCTCACTCCACAGGGACCCAGACAAATGTGGTCAACTGTCTATAAACTGGGCAACCCGAGCAATCCCTGCAGGAAGGCCCGGACCCGGAGGAGGCTGCTTTTGTGGGTGGCCCTGGCCTCACTGCTAACTCTGATCTTGGCCTTTGCTGACCTCAAAAGGGATCCAGTGTCTCAAGTATACCTTACGGGTGAAGGGGAGGAGGAGGGAGAAGTTCACAGACTCAGGAGGAAACAGGGATTAGTGGCTCCTGCTCACTGCCCCTCCTTTCAACATATTAGATTACCTAATCTCCGGGACTTTCAAATTCCCTGTGCCCTGTGGCCAACTTGCACTTCCCAATTTGGAGACTGTCAGGGCTGAGGCTGGAAGGTGGCAGGGCAGAGCAGCAGGAAACCAGGGAACTGCTCAACTGCTCAGGGACTGTGCTGGAGGCTGCAGAACTTTACAAGGCCAGAGGGCGCCTCTGTTGCGGAAGAAGTTGCCCCTGGGTTCCCCTCCCCACAGTGGCTCAGTTCCTAAGCTCCCCAGCCAGGGTAGGCAATCAGCCAGAACCAGCTCTTCACAGAGCCACTGAGTTGAGGTCCAGGTGAGCCTCCACCCCAGCTAATCTGCAAACCAGTTAATCAGCCTCAGGACAAGGGAAATATGCAGAGTTCAAGTACAGTCACTAGAAACAATGGGAAACACCAGTAGAAAAGGAAGTCTGACCCACTTGTAAGCTCTCCTGTAAATCTCCATGGACAATGTTTAACATCAACACCACTTCGCTCTACTCACTCCTGGATATCTACTCCTTCTCACACAGTTACCTGGATGCCAGGGAGCACATAGTAAGTGCTCAATAAATTGCATCTGGGTGCAATGTCCTTTCACTGTGCACTTCATGAATGTAAAGTTAGGAGGCTGGGAGGGCTCGGAGACATTTGACTGGCTGTGAGAAACATACGTAGGAGCTGCAGAAAGCAGTGCACTCCTCAACCATTCTTTATAAACAGAAAAAGCCGAAGAGTTCAAACTTCATCAAGAAAGCAGATCAAAAGCACAAAAACATAAAGCACATTTCAAAGCTGAAGAGAAATGAACGTGGGATTTTCTGTTCCATTAACGTGGATAACTGAGAATTTCCCTCCATTCTAAACAGACTACAAATTCTCCAGTGCCTCCTTCAACAAGACGTATTTTAAATGTCAAAAATTATAGTGTATAGACTGTACGGCTGATTGCCAAGCAAGAGCCCAGTTTCAGGCATTCTGTCACGACCTCTGGCCATGGCTTAGCAGGCCCTGTGGTTCATGGCTTCTTCTGCTGGAGCAGTGGGCACTCAAACCTGTGCTTTGTTGGAATATCCATGGAATTACAGCTTCCCTCCACCTTGCAATTCCTGTCTTGTGACCATGGAACAGAATCAATAGACTTCCTTTCTTCCATTCTCTCTGTTAAGCTAACCAGAATAAGCCTCCCTCAGAGAGTAAAACAGTATGTGCCGGAGGCTTGGAAAAATACTTTTCCAGGACACCGGAAACAACACTGGCCCGAGTCCTTGATCTGCTGCCCAGTGGAGGGGCAAGTACCAAAGTATCTTCCCAACCTGCTCTGGCAGGACAGCAAACACCCAGCCCAAGTACTGCCCTATCTATGCCCACAGCAGACATCACTAATTAATCACAGAACTCTTTCCACTGAGCCCAGACCAAGCCGCAGAACCTTTCAAGATGATATTCCAGGCACCTACTAATCCACTCAAACCAGGAATGAGATGAAACCTGCTGTCACTGGCCAGTCACACAAACCTGAATCCAGCTAGAGAGGGGCTGCCAGAAGCCCAGCTGGCCATAGACCTAGAAAAGTTACTGCCACTGAAAGAGCTAGCAGTGCACTGTGGGGGAGGAGAGGTCTTTCTGCGGTTGATTTTATTTTTTTCTTTTCATTTTTTTAAAAATTATTGTTTTCTGACTAATAAATCGCTGTGAAGAAATTCAACCCCTGGAGCAATGATTCCAGCCAGATAACTTACTAACTTACTGCTCTGAAAGGTTCAAGTCAGAGAGAAGCCAGGGGTTCCCATTCAGAATAAAAACTGTTTTAAAGAAAGTAACTAGGTTTCATACTGCTGCATTTGTTGCTCGAAAGGTGGGAAATGTCTTGCTTTTCAGCTTTAAGTTTTAAATTGTCATTCTTTATGAGTGGCAGAATGTCGGGTTCTTAATCCAAGAACTTAATCCAACTTCTTGACTCTAAGAAACTTTGAATTTTTGCATCAAAATGTGAATGTTAGGGCTCGGCGCCTGTGGCTCAACGGGCTAAGGCGCCAGCCATGTACACCTGAGCTGGCGGGTTCGAATCCAGCCCCGGGCCCGTCAAACATCAATGATGGCTGCAACCAAAAAAAAAAATGGCCGGGCGTTGTGGCGGGCGCCTGTAGTCCCAGCTACTTGGGAGGCAGAGGCAGGAGACTTGCTTGAGCCCAGGAATTGGAGGTTGCTGTGAGCTGTGATGCCACAGCACTCTATCCAGGGTAACAGCTTGAGGCTCTGCCTCAAAAAAAAAAAAGTGAATGTTAGTCTCTCAGCTCATAGTGGTCTCTGAACATGGAGATTGTTCTTTAAAACAGAACCTACATTTTACAGAAAAGAAAAATGAGGCCTAGAAATGTTCTGTGACCTGTCCAGGGACACACAATCTAATCCTGGCAAACCAGTTTAGAACCTAGATTGGCCGAATCCAAGTTCAGTGTTTTTTGTGAGTAGCCTACCTTTGAAATCGTTGCTATGTGCATGCAAAACCCAACAAAAATAATAATTCTAACACAACTGGGACTTTAGCCAATTTTCGAATTGCTTATCTTGTTTCATATTATTTTTGTTTTATGTTTGTGACACACTTGAAAGCTTGGAAGACATACATTACTCCCATCCCTACATGAAAAGAAAAACCCAGAGAGGTTGAAAACCTAAAGTTTATACTTGCAATGAATAGTGTAGCTTGGACTATAATAAATTTATTATAGTGTACCCAGAGAAGCATCAAGAGTTTGCGAAGACCCTGTCTAGTGACTCAGAAATATGGACGGGAGATTCCAAAGAGATGAATTACAAGTGCATTTCAGAAAAGGATCTATTTTAATTTATTTAGTTTTAGAAAGTGAAGTCTAAATACCAGATTCTGACTCTAAATTACATACAACTTACTGAGTGACAGCTCCGAGTAGGCACAGTCCCAAGTCCTTTTACTAATAGGCTGTTTAATGTGGTTTAACCCTCATGAAAATCCTATGAAATAGGCCCCCATGTTCTAGATGAGAACACAGGGGCTGGGAACTTAAGTGACTCCTCCAAAGTTGCATGGCTTCTCAGGAGACCTCCAATACCACGTCCAATTTAGTTTGTGATTAAAAGACCCAACAATCATGTGCTGATGTTATTAGGACTGTGTTTCTCTAAATATCTTTATCAAAGCTTGTTATTTCTGCCTTGAAAATGATTTCATCCTGATCTCCATGGTTTTTGGCCACTGAGATATGCCCACATTTATTTTTAAGCTGCTTGTAGTCAGAATGGAAGAGCTGATGGAGAAAAAAGAAAACATACTTTGGCAATGCACCTACAACACTCAATCCTCTGGGGTCTAGACTAAATTCCAGGAACAAGTATCATTTCTGATGAGCCGATTTCCCACAACTTTTTATATTAAGTAAGCTTGGCATCACCTTGGCTTTGATGCATAAAGGGTATCGCTATGATTTCATATTGAATTCAGAGGTTTTAAACTTAGGAGCACTGCGCCCATTCTTTTATAAAAGGGAGCTGAGAGATATCTGATGGGATATAAAAATATGCTGAGGAAGCTTTAGCTGGAATTGAAAGTCTCTCTCAAGAGGGGAAATATCTTGCCTCATCTGATACCAATGTGCTTTGCGATCCCTAAGACTGCCATAGTTTTCAAGGCTTTATTCTGCCACACCCCTATATACGGTACAGGGCACACTGTATTAAGACCAGTGTCGACAACCCCAAGCCTCTCATCTGGTTGAAAAGTAGTCTTATGGGGTTAAACCCAAGTTATAAATCAGTCACCTTTTAGTTGTCCCTTTATGTTAAAACTATACTTACACATTTCCTCTAACTTGTTGGGGGGGCCTAATGCCCCCCTCCTCCTCTATTCCTAAGACAAAGACACAAAGGATCTGGCTAGCCCACCCCCTGAGAAGTTCCCTGCCAAAAGGCCCTAACTTTCCAAGAAAGCTGTGGAATGTGCTCACCCCCTAAGGCCCCATACAAAAGGGGTCTCTAACTGCCCCTGGGTGCAGATGCGATCTTTGCACTGTCCAAGCAGGTCACCCTCCCCTTTCAATAAACCTGGCCTGAACTTGAGGCCTCTTCTCTGGCTGCCATTGTTTACTCCTTTCATAACTAATCTACTTTTGTTTTCTAATTTCTTTCCATTCCGTTCCACTTCAGCAGAAGGGTCCATCTTTCCCCAGCTGGAGAACTCCCTGCCATTGTCCCCTCTTGCCAGGAGAGCAAAGAAGAAAGTATTTGAGAGATTCACACTGGGGAGAGTGGGAGACCAGGGAGTTCCGTGGCCACTAGAAACCCACCGTCTTGCCTTTCCCAACCCAAGAGCCTATTGCCCACAGCCAGTTCTCTACTTCATGACCCAGGAATGTCACCAAAAGCAAAAAGAAGAAACCCAAGTCACAAATCTTGCAGCATGTTGGAAGACTTGAGAGCACTAAAGAGAAGTTATTACAAGTTCCCCTTTACCCTGACCTACCATGCTCCTCCAGGCACTGTGCCAAAAGACAGCAGGGCATGTGGAGATGGGAGACATGTCCCCAGCCTGTAGGGCATCCAGGAAGGCAGGTAGTTACCCTGGGACACACTAAGGGTGACAGCACCGCAACTGGGGTTTTGAGGTGGAGAGTGTCTTTTCACGGTGTCACCTGCTCTGCCTTTTCACGACCCTTTCTTCCCTGTAATGACTCCAAAGGTAGGGAGCAGTTTCCAGGCATCACTGCTCTAGCACCATTATAGCACAGGGTGCATTCCCTACTTAAGTGCTTGTAAAATGATGACAGAGATGGAAGAAGAAAAGGAATAATCCTTGCAGAATAAAAATAAAACAGAGGAAAGCTACCATTTATATCCCGAACACTGTTAAGTGCTTTGCATATATCGTCTCATTTACTCCTCTGGGAGTCTTCTGAAACCAATAGTACCAGGCCCACAACGGAGTTCTCTGCAGAAACCATCTTTGGGGACTGGTCCATGACATCCTCTCTGGTGCCAGGTGAGTGAAAATGCTCTTTTGGTTCCATATACTTACATGAAAATTTAAGTTTAAAAATATGAAAATCATCGGGAGGGGTGTGGGAGGACAAATGGAGACAAATGGCAATGATTTGGTAGGAACTCTAATCTGAATTACTGAAATCTCTGAACAACAAAAATTCTTTTGCTATCCATAACGCCTGTGTACAGGCAATCCCCAAGTTACAAATATCCGACCTATGTACAACTCACGCTTATAAGTGGGGGCTGTTACTGGTAATAAGTAAATGGACCTGTTCCAATTTACATACAAAGTCAACTTAAGAACAAACCTACGGAACCTATCTCGTTTATAACTCGGGGACTGCCTGTACACAAAGTTGAAGTCTTTAAAAACTATTTTGTACTCAAATAAGTGAAATGTGCCTTCCAAAATTACATGTTATATAATAAACCTGTTTAATAATCTCTTTATAAGGAAGACAGTGATATAAATTTCATTTAATCAATTCAAGGTCAAAAGATCATAAAATGTGAATCACTGCAAAGTTACTGCTAAGCAAGCTAAAGAGTCAAAATTGAAATAAAATATAAGTAGACATTAATTACTTCTTTACATCTAGTATATGTAATACTGAACATAATTCCTGTATACATAATTCCTGTCATTCATCTTCAAATTTTTAAGGAATGGTATTTAGGTAATGGTAAATACCATCACCCAGCTTACATTTGGATAAATTGCATTTACAATGCTAAAACATAACTTTTTTTTTTTTTTTTTTTTTGAGACAGAGCCTTAAGCTGTCACCCTGGAGAGAGTGCTGTGGCATCACAGCTCACAGCAACCTCCAATTCCTGGGCTCAAGCGAGTCTCTTGCCTCAGCCTCCCAAGTAGCTGGGACTACAGGCGCCCGCCACAACACCTGGCCATTTTTTGGTTGCAGCCGTCATTGTTGTTTGGCAGACCCAGGCTGGATTTGAACCCGCCAGGTCAGGTGTACGTGGCTGGTGCCTTTAGCCTGTTGAGCCACAGGCGCCGAGCCGCAACTTTTTTTTTTTTTTTTTTTTTTTTTTGAGACAGAGTCTCACTATGTCACCCTGGGTAGAGTGCTGTAACGTCACAGCTCACAGCAACCTCAAACTCTTGGGCTTAAGCAATTCTCTTGCCTCAGTCTCCCAAGTAGCTGGGACTACAGGTGCCTGCCACAATGCCTGGCTATGTTTTTGTTATTGTTGTCATTGTTGTTTAGCAGGCCTGGGCCAGGTTTGAACCCACCAGCCCCAGTCCATGTGGCTGGTGCCCTAACCACTGAGCTACAGGCACTGAGCCAACACAACTTGTTTCTTGACGTGGACATCAGTATTATTTTTTAAATCATTCAGTTACCAATGGCCATTTGACATAAGCATACTTTGGAGCCTATGAGGACAAAAGATACTTGGCCTCCCCAGGAAAGTACACTAACATAAAGAAATCAGTCATAATAAAATGAATACTCTGAAGTTCTTACAGAGTTAGTTTTGCAAATTCATCTCATTTTCAGAAATTCTTTCAAGAGTTTAAGTCTATCTTTACATTTTATGTAATCTACTTTTTCCTCTATAAATCTTTCAAAGGCCTTTGGCCTTTTAAAAGCTACATTATTCTGCCCGGATCTGTGATCTCCGTCCTATTTTCATAGTCCTCTAGTAAATGACTGCGTGGTCTCCTTCAGTGATACCAACTAAGCCCACACCATGAGAATCCATCCTAAAGAGAATTAAGAAGTCTCCTATTCAGTCCTTAGGACAGACGGAGCTTGACTGTTTGCCCCAACCCTTAAAAAGAACCCTTCCTATCTTGAGGGTTTGAGATTTCTGTTTGGGGTAATCTGATTACTGAGTAATCAGATTGAGGATCAGGCATCCTCAAACTTTTTAAACAGGGGGGCAATTCACTGTCCCTCAGACTGTTGGAGGGCCGGACTATAGTTTAAAAAAAAAAACTATGAACAAATTCCTATGCACAATGCACATATCTTATTTTGAAGTAAAAAACAAAACAGGAACAAATACAATTCACACCAAAGCACGTGGCCCGCGGGCCGTAGTTTGAGGACCCCTGATCTAGGTGATCTCGTCCATCTGTTTATGGCACTGAGCCTCATTGGTCAGGGCCTGGTGGCATCCTTCCCTAAACAAACCTTTGCTTTTCCCATTCAATTCAAGAAGCATTTATTGTGCATGAATGGACAGGCATGCTTAACTCTTTCCATTAAGGACAGAAGCTCTTGAGAGAGTTGTGAAGAGACTTCTCCTGCTCTACTGTCCATACCTAGGGATCCACCACAAAGACATCACAGCAGACTGTTACCCAGAGCTAATGAGAAGAAAGCAAGCATTGCTCTTCCCCACTCAAGTAGTTTCTGCCAAAGCATTTATTTCTGCCGATCCATTTATGCATTCTACTTTCTAAGAGAACATTTTGTCACAGATGATTTAGTGTTGCAGCTCCCTAGAGCATCTTTCTGTAGCATGCACTCATTGTTTTTAGGAATCTAGGGTCTCCCAGGCAAGATTGGACAGGCAAGGGGGCTTAATTAGCCACAAACTGTGTCTCATTATAAGACCTCAAATTCCAAAGCATTCTTCCAAAGATCATTAATGAAAGAAACCAAAGAAATCCCAGATTAAACTTCTAAAAACAAAACTTTTAGGAACCCCGTGTAACTGGGTAGCTGTGCAGCTTTTCAGGAGAGAAAACGGGACCGTGTGAATAGTGAGTTAAAAGAATAATAATGTTTGTTAAAGTCAGAAAAGAAGGAAAACAAACATTTTAGGAATTTTCACATTCCGTCATGGAGTCTGTGACCACCAGAAGCCAATTTAGCAGAAAGAAATTCTGTATATTTGCTGTTCTACCCCAGCAGACACTCGATTCTGCCAACACTCAGGTAACTGTCTATGGTATGTAGCTGTAGGTGAAATTGCACACACTGACGGCTAACTGGTTTGGATTATGGCAACTCTTCCAGGCTTCTGAAATCTTGGCTTGAAATCGGAGCCCACTTCGGGGTACTTGAACAAGTCATTTCATGTACATGACATTCGGCAACGGTGCCCTCCCCCCCCACCCGCCACTGATCCTATCCCCACCTACAAAGTCCTCTTCCTCTAACCACTCCTCCTCCCATGGCTTGCCCACTCCCAATGTTCCCCACCCCCCTCTCTCTCACATAACCATATCTAAGCATGACACATAGTTCTGGTTTCAAAGAAGAAGGGAGCCACAAATACAAGGTCAAGACTCAAGAATGCAACACTGTAATAATGACTCCTTTGTCTCTCAGGAGTAAAATTAACAAGCTGGCCAGAAACTTGGGTAAGTATTTTTAGCTGGATATTACTGCTGTCGGTAATCCTTATAAAGTACTATTTGTATCACTGAGGCATTAACTCCCCACCCCCATATACATGTATGTGCAACTCCCAACCCCCCACACAAATACACTCATAAAAACCTGTCCAATCGACTGGTTTGCAAACCTAGTAAGCTATTTAAAATAGAGGCATCTACAAGTGATGAACGTTAATGGATGGAGTTTATTAAAATCTATTTTTCTACTCCTATGAGACCAGCCCTGCTTTTGGACTTTTAAAAACCCATTCAAATCCCTCAAACTAATTCCTTGCCAAAGAGTATTTCCCCCAATCACCAAAATTATGGGCTTTATAAATGAAACCTAAACCCTGTGTTTTTGAATTACTTTCTCTAGCTCATTAGAACATCATGTTTTGAAAAGCTGTTTGATGTTCAAGGCAGAGTATTTATTTTCAAAATAATAAAAATAAGGAAATCCTGGTTTGCCAGAGGAAACGATTGTTAAGTTTCTAAAAATGTTTGAAATCCAACCTTGAACCCAAGTGGAAACGTCCACAGGCCACTTCCCCGCTCAAAAACCTTCAATGGCTCCCCACTGCCTGCTGGATAAAGTTCAAGCTCTGCCGCCTGGTACTCATGAAGCTGTCAGCCTGACTGGCACCAACCCCTCTGACTCATCCCCCTGATGCCTTCATATGAGTTTTCTGCACCAGCCAAATTGGATCTACACCTTATTCCCTCAACACCCTGTGGGCATTTCTGCCTCCACAACCCACTCTCCAGTCTGGCTCTCTCACCTCTCCTTCCCAGGCCCAACACAAGGTCCAATTCTTCCAAGAAGTCTCCCCCCAAGGCACCTTTACCCTGAGCAGTGTGTTTCCTGTGAGGTCTGGAAGCTCTTACTGTCTGCACTGCTTTCTTATTCACTTTTAGATTTTTTTCTCATTTTCTTGATTAATCTTTCACCCCTACCCCTTTTTAATAGATACTAGAGGCCTCTACAGACCTATTGTTTGGCACTGAGAACATGCTCATGTGTCCTGCCACACATTCTTTTGCCTAGAAGTCCTCTCCTTCCTACTAAATTGCCTTCTCTTTGAGACCAGCAGCCACGTCGTACCCTTGTCTGTCTTCCCCGAGGTGTCCACAGCAGAACACAAAGCACAAAGCAAAGCCTGTGGCTATTTCTGGGACCATGAACATCGCTCATCACCCCTGTTGCTTTCTGATCGCTGTGTCATTTATGAGAAAGTCCTGACTTGTGGTAAAGGCTGGTCAATGTGGACCAGGAGCCATGCTGGACTCATCTGGCACCTGAGCTGTAGAGAAGTCACATAAACACAACAAAGCGGTTACTATGCAGATGGGACAATGCAGACTGAGAAAGACTGAGCATCTACCCATTGAAGGACCAGGAAAGGTCCTAGGGAGAGGGAAAAGTATTATTCTGGAAGTGTATGATAAGTCTTGCTTGTAAGCAAAAGGATGAACTAAACCCTACCCCTTTTTTTTCAACATAACAACATGACTTTATGGCATCCTTACCCCTGAGGTCATCTAGTGCCTTCAAGTATAATTATTAATACCAAGTCTTAAAAATTCAATAGTAACACTGATTGATTTAAAAGCAAATATGACATGGATGAAATCTAATCAAGACCTTCTTCAAACTTTACCTTATTGGCTTGTTTGATTTTTCAATTCTGTGAGCAAGATGGGATGACTAAAGGGTACGATTAGCTAACTCCAAAAACCTAAAAATCACAGGCTAAGAAGAGGGTAAGAAAGACTAGGCAGAGAAGCAGAAGAGAAATCCAAATTCTTTGACCACAGCCCTTGATCAGCCAGGCAGGGAAAACTTTCTCTGAGTCCCGTGCTAGGTCCTCCTGTGGGAAATGAGATTAGATGGTGGTAAGAAGCTGCTCACAGCAGCTCTTACTGAGCACGTATTATGCGCCTGGCCTGGTGCCAAGTCCTCTATACGCATTGGCTCATGTGATCTTCCACAATCCTATAAGACAGACCCAACAACTATTCCAAAGTTACAGATGGGAAATTAGAAGCTCGGATCATTGAAGCAATTTGCCTGAGATCATGAGCAACCTAGTAAGTGGCAGAGTCAGTATCCACACTCAGCTTGGTATGTTTATTGTACGCTGTGCCCTACAATGCCTGGCTATATTGCTGCTATGATCTGTGTCTCACACACGGGACATTCTGATGGACGTTGTGAAAGGTGAGCCAGACGGCTCCTAGGTCTTCGGGAAATTTAAGTTTATGGCAAAATAATGGTTCAGCGTCTTTGCATTGAGACATTTGCCGGGGGAATGCCAAATGTTCCAATCTGTGAAAAACATAATATGTGACAAATATTCTCAACATTCCCGTTACAAAGTCAAACACGGACCCCGTACGTCCCTGTCTCCATTATTTTCCAATTTTTTTCAACTATTACTTCCCTTACTACCTTTCCTCTTCCCTCCATTTTCATTGCTGAGACACAAACAATGATTTCCTGGGTAAAAGTGATTAGTGCTAGTTAAAAGACAGGTTTCTGAGAATCTAATAAATCACAGCTGTCTTCTCCTCCCCTAGCTTTCTACATCAGGATGTTATCAAGGCTTTGTTCTTCCCACCTCCCCCACCCCCCTTTCCTTCTCCTCCACCTCATTCTGCCTTTATGCTGCTATTTTTCTAGTCTGGTAGGCACAGTGCTGAGCTAGAAAGACTTTGCCAAGACCCCTGGCAAAAGCTGGCCTCCAGGAATCCTGCCCACCGCCGCGGTGCACAGAAGATAGGGCCTCTGGGCAGACAGGCAGGAGTTTGGGGTCTGGCTAGAATGTGGAGCAGAACAGGTTTCCCTGGCATCTGAACTCTCATGCCTCCAGAGCTCAGCTTTCTCATGCCAGGGCCAGGATTACAATTGCTCGCTGGCACTTGCTGTTCTCCCGGGAAGAGAAGTAAGAGGAGGGAGGCAAAAAAGAAAAACAAAACCAAGCCAGCACACCACCCAGCGTCAGGCGAGCTCCACAGGGCACAGCCACGTGCCCTGAGCACACGGTCCTGCAGGCAGGCAGCCAGGGTTGCCCGGGCTCACACGGATTGGGGGGTGAGGGGAGCACTGGGGGCGAGAGAGTGGCTGTTTCCACACTGGCAGAACAGGAACTGCTAACCCAGAAGCAACGCTGCTGGGTTAACATCAGTGAAGTGATCTGTCCTAACTCAGAAGGAAGAGAAAGGTCAGGCAGGCTGTACAGAATAAGTGCTGGGCATGCTGGGAAGAGGGGAAAAACAAAACACAACAAAAACCAGCATGTCCTATATTTGCAGAGGGAAGGGGACTGGATGAACAAATCCCTACGTGGAGAATGGGGGTTTAGAATCCAGTCATTCCTTGACCTGCCCCCATGCTGGTAATATATAACAGCTCCATGCACTGGGTCCTCAGGTGTCACACTCTGTGCCATCCTTTGTCATGCATTAGCTTATTTAACCCTGCTGAAACCCCATGGGGGAGGGACTATTCATAATCTCCATTCTACTGATGAGCAAACCGAGGCTTAAAGGGGTTAAGAAGTAGACACAAAGGGACACACCAAGCCAATGGGGGCCCAGGATGTAAACCCAGGCCCCTGAACCCAGAGCACACACTCCTACCTACCAAGTTGTCTCATCACAGGCCAGGGACTACTATCCCGTGAAGGGGACAGCAAGCCTGTCTTCTGCGGGTGGAGCAGATCATCTCTTATAAAAGATACCAAAAAAAAGTCTACCTGCCTCCAGAACAAAGCTGACTGCATCCTCTCCAGGACTGTGTGATCCTGATGAATGAGAGGCAATTCCAAGATAAGTGAGGTGCCATGCACAGGGACTACTGATCTTGTGTTCCCAACCTGCAGACATCAGTGTGTTAGAGAGATAGATGGACCGCCTGCCATGAAGGGGAGCTTCAGATCACGATCCTGGGAAAAGCAAGACAATTCCTCTTGCCGCAGTAGGCCCTCCCAGGATCCCAGAATCAGCTGCACAGAACTCCCCCTCTATCATTACTCAGATCCCACGGCCAGCGTTTTCCTCCTATAACCCAAACCTTGTCACCAAAGAAAGTTGGCAGAAACAGCACAAACTCCACATTGCAATAGTACGGTGGGTTCTCCCCACCCCCTACTCCTCTTGTGTCAACCACTTATGCCCTTCTCTTCCCACACACGGCCAGATGGAAGGGTGTCCACTTTACTCTGTAACCGGTCCTCATCATAACCCTGTCTCTATGCTCAGAACTGGAAAAAGAGAGCCTTCTTAACTCTCAGTGGGATACGGGCCTAATAGTGGTAAGATACCCCCAAGCTATTCAAGGAAAAACCACCAGAGGAAAGGACTTCAAATCTGGCTTTACAAGCATGTGATTTAAAAATAACTCTGCCTTTGTCTGCTATAGATGACTTTCCCTAAAGGGATGGCTGTCCTTAAAGCAATCGCTCAATTCTCAGGGCAAACAGATTCATTTTTTTCTAGTACCCAGGCGTACCTCCAGGAAAGCAATCCCACATACCACCTCTGATAGCATCTGCAAAGCAAACATCGAAGTCATTAGATTGACTCCTGCTATCTCTGCTGGCCTGGCAACACCCAGGAGGCCACACCTCACAAGACCGGGAAACCTCTGCAGGTATCTCCAGCATCTAAAACCCACCACTCTTCCCCTCAGTAAGATGTCAGCAGAGAAAGCTTGGTTGGCTGGGCGCGTTGGCTCACACCTGTAATCCTAGTACTCTGGGAGGCCAAGGCAGGTAGATCGCTTGAGCACATGAGTTCAAGAACATCCTGAACAAAAACGCGAGCCTGCCTCTACTAAAAATAGAAAAACTGAGGCAAGAGGATCATTTGAGCCCCAGAGATAAAGGTTGCTGTGAGCTCTGATGCCATAGCACTCTACCCAGGGCAACAGCTTTAGACTCTGCCTCAAAAAAACCCAAACAAAAACGAAAAAGAAAGCTTGGCCACCATACCATAGCCACATCAGGTCTCAATGGATCCCTGGATTATTTATTCAAGGGAAATGTATTTCTTTAGATATCTGATTCATTTTTCGAACAGATAACTAGACAGAGGACCAGGGGCAGGGTGCACATAACGGAAACAGGGACCAGGGTGTCGGTCATGATAAACCTATGGGAATTCACAAGAATGCTCACCTCCTTGTTACTCCAAGACCTCCATTAGGTGAATGAGAAATGTATGATTTGGGGAGGCTGAGGTAGGTGGATTGCTTGAACTCACAAGTTCAAGACCAACCAGCCTGAGCAAGAGCGAGACCCCTTCTGTAAAAGACAGCCGGGTGTGGTGGCAGGTGCCTAAAGTCCTGGCTACTCATGAGGGTGAGGCAAGAGGATCACTTGAGCCCAGGAGTTTGACAGTTTGAGGTTGCTGTGAGCTGTGATGCCACAGCCCTCTACCCAGGGGGACAAAGTGAGACTCTGTCTCAAAAAGAAAGAAAGAAAGATGTCATTTGTCAGTTTATGGATTCATTGTCATTTGTCCAAACAGGTAGCACTAAATCACACCGTGCTACGGAGTGTAACACAGCTGCAAACAAAGGTTTGGCAATTGTTCCACACCTACCTCACAATTATATCCTGATTAGCCTGATGGCTAAGTTTTACCAACTTAAAGTGTATAATTACACTCTTATTAATATTCTATTTCTTCTCGGCAACCTTATGCCTCCTGACCTTCTTAAAGGTCTTGCCCTGACACATTGTAAGAGGTAAAAACATTCATTTACGTGTTGGGATCCTGAATTAAGTCCATATTCTGCTGTCCAAGTTGAAGGTCTCACCCAGCGGTTCACAACTGAGAGTGACTTTATACTCCGGACATTTGGTAGTGACTGGAGACTTTTTTCCTACTTGTGGCAGCTAGGGGTGGGTGTGCTCCTGGCATCTAAGAGGCAGAGGCAGAGATGCTACTAAGCATCCCACGTACAATGCAAGGACAGCACCCCACAACAAGAGTTACCCCAAACATTAACTATGCCAAGGTTGAGAAATCCTGATGGAGACCAAAATGATACAACTTCCCAAATGCTCAAGGCCACACCTGTGCTTTTCCCTTCTGAGGCCTTATTTTCTTCAAGATTAACTTGGTACTTCTATCCTACTCACTCCTGTGAGCCACACAGAATAACCAAGAACTCTCTCCCTTTCCGGATTTGCTTGCGATAACATCCCTCACGATAGCATCCCCTAGAATTTTATTTTGCATGATGATCTTTAAAATGATCAACACTGTGTGAACAGCACACTGTTATTTTACCTGAGCTTGGCGTTTGAAGAAGAGCTTTAACTTTTTTCTTTTCTGTGAAGACTAGCATTGAGTTTTCAATTCAAAGAAGAGAGTTATTTTGAAGTGTGTTTCCATTATCAAAAAGACATTTAAATGAAGAGCTTATTCCTAGACCTTCAGTGTTTCCTTTGATCCCAGTGCCTGTCTGTCACAGTCTAACAAAATGATATCCACTGAAACTCAGGAGTTTTGGGCTATGGATTCCAACTCTGATTGGGACAACTCAAGTTTCTAAGAGTCATTGATCAATGCTGACTCTAATGAGCTCTGACAAAAGACGTTTAAAGAAGCCTCAAAATTCTAAAACTATGATTTTAGACTCTCATGAGGAAGCAAGGTGTGGACACTCAATGGTCAGGGAAAGAATACAGTATTCCTAACACAATTCATATTCTATATTTGGTAGGGGATTGAGAAGTATTTTCCATTGATTTTAAGTATTAGGGTTAATGTACTCCAAATCTATAACGATTGGGCAAAATCTCCTGACGTTTCTCTTCAGAAGAAGAGCTATATGCTGCATCTATTTAAGAGGGTGTGTCACAAGACAGGGATTGAAGTTGACACCGATACAACAATGATCACAACTGCTTCCATTAATATAACACCCACTGCTGGTCATTGGACCCTTTATACATATTCTCTCTAATTTTCTCAATAATTTACTAAAGTAAAAACTGCACCCTTCTATGTAAAAGGAAACTGAGGTTCCAAAAGTTACGTTACTTACTAAGGTCACACAGCTACCAAGTGGTAAGTCTCCCTACGCAGAGTGAGTCCAGTGACAGAGGCACAATTGTGCTTTCTCCCTGGGGCTCTGCCCCCTTTTCCCCTGGTTGTTTTTCCACCTTGAAGAATGTTTATTTTGCAGATTGTTCCTGTGAAGCAACTGAAAACAGAAGGCAGGGCACCATACATTCTAAGTAGCAGAGCCTGGGTTCACATCAAGAGTGTTTTCCCAAGTTCCTGCAGCCTGCAAGGTGGCTCAGGGTTCAGATTTAATTCCATTCCAGCCAGTGGCCTTGAGTTATAATTCAAAGTGATTTTGAAGAAAAGGCCAGCCCAGAGAGATTTAAAAGGAAGAACTTAACTCCCACACTAATGTATCAAGGGAGGGGTGTTCTCTTCCTTCTTTGCATCGTTTCCTTCCATTTAAATCTTGCTCTGTGTATCACAGAAATTTCTGCAAGAGCTGAGGACACCAAGTTCAGTAACGATCTCTGGCACAAGCCTCTCATTGTCCTGCTTTCTGTCCTCCCCCACAGCTAAGGCCCTCAGCTCTGTGACCTTCCTGGTGATTTATCTGGCTGAATCTTTGTTCCTGGTTACCTGTGTGCATGAAATAGTCTTTCTTCCTGTTCATTTGGTACTACAGGGTGCTGAAGGCATGAATCCAGGGCTGCCTGAATCCGTGTTTCTATCTGGGCATTTAGCAGTGGGTTTTGAAGTTCTGGTCATTTCAGGTGATGTTTTTGTGTGACATTTCAACATCATTTACAGCCGATCTTGCAGCCCAGCAGGCTTTGATAAAGGTGGATTAAGTGTGACGGACAGATGAAAAAGAAAAAGTAGCAACAGTTTGGTTTATAGGAATAATGACAAGAGAGAAATGGGGTCTGACCACGAAGAAGTCTAAGCCCCATTGAATACGAAAGCCTGTTTTTAGGTTCTGTTTCTCCGTTAATGACAAACACCCTCACTCACATTTTTCCCCTCTTCAGGGCCGAGAAGAATGAATAGAGGCAAACCAAGCCTTAGAGAGTCTGCCCAGATCACTCCGCAAGATCCCTATTATCCAGGTGTTCAGCGAATAAGGAAAAGAGATAGAAGAGGAGATGGTTCCTTAAATTACTGGAAGCACTAGTTGTTGGTATTTCTTAAAACTGCAATCCATGGATTAGCTGCGTCAGAATCCCATGAGAAAGTGGTCAAAAATACATATTCCTGGACCCTCACCCAAAACTTGAAAAATTGGAATTTCTAGGGGTAGATACATAGGATGTGTATTTAACTGATGCTCCACATGCTTGCTCCTTGAAGTGGGAGCGCTTTTGCCATGGGCAAAGTGGAACGTTCCTTTCTTAGAATATTTGCTAAAACCTCCCCAAGTGTGAAAAGGCCCTCCCATTCACCCTTCTCCCCTTCTGAAGGAAGAAGCTTCCCACGGCCTTTACCTGGTCTGATGGGGCTCTGCATACAGTTTGGAGACGGGATACCAGGGTGAATGGGTGCAGAGGCCCGGCTGCTGAGGTCCATGACCGAGGGGGCCGCTGAGGAAGCTGGCTGCAGCCCAGGAGGATGAGGGCTGTGGTCGTGCTGAGACGGGCTAGGGGGAATGCCATTTTCTGACAAAAACTCCTCCAGGTCCATGTATTCCAACTGGAAAGTATCTCCGTCATAGGGAAGGGTTTTGTCCCATAAGGTGGGCCCCAAGAATGCCGACTGGGGGACTGTCGGGCTGTTACTCTCATCATCCAGCTTCTTTTCCTTCTCTTTGTCTTTACTAAATGCTGCAAAAGGAAGGAAAATCAGACTTCAAACAAAAAGGAAGAAAGGAAAAAGAAAAAGTATCAGTCTTTTACTACTTTTCCTGGCCTGTTATAAAACCATGTTTCACCAATGCTAGGGTCCTTCTCTGGCTGCTGTCGTTCGTGGATCTAGAGTTAAAAGTTCAGGCAGCATGTGGATCTCTGCCCGTTTTTCAACATCATCCTATTTACTTTGGAAAGAAAGCACTAGTCCTTGGGATAGGGCTATGGGCTGCTCTAGAATCAAAACAAGAGGAATGGTATCAGTGCATTATTTGAGGCGATTAATAATTTAAATCTAACGTGGGAAAATAACACCTGTGCTTACATACAACTGCTGCGATTGTTAAGAAAACAGCCAATAAGCAGGTTGGATTCATCTTCCAAGAACTCAACACAGTGACAATATAAGGTCATTTAGACTTACAAAGCCAATGAGTTGGTTGTCTTAATTTTGGAAAAGCAAGGACTTTCCAACCCTTCTATTATGTATTGAGCACCTACTGTATGCCTGGTTCTTTCCATATATGATCTCAAAATTGTCACAAATTAACGTTGCAAAACAACCTCCATTTGCAATATTGAGGCTCTGAGAGGAAGGTACTTGACCAATGCCTCCCATTGGAAGAGAAGAAAAACAAGAACTTTCTGAGTTCACCCGTGTTGGCTTCTAAAGCCACTGGGGCACACTGATTTTTACAAAAGGAGTAAAAAAAACACACACACACACACAAATGTTTTCTTCCTCGTTCTCAAACACTGGAATTCTATCAAATTTATAAAAAACGCATGTTTAGGAAGCCGGTCAAAGCACAGGTACCAGAAAAGGTATTCCACATACCTATGCTGGAAGTATGCAGCTATATTTTCTACCTGGAAATACTGCTCGCTGGATTAGGTCTTTTACAGGTGCTCTGGATTTTGTCAATTCTAATACTGTGGTGAGTTGGAGTCTGAGATTAAGAAATCTGCTTTTGAGTTTCATCTTCGGAGAAACACCGCCATCAGGACAAGCCATTGTAACTAACCCTGTCTACAGTTTCTTCTGAGAATCTGACTTAGCACAAACATCTCCAGAAGCGAAAGCTTGCAGGCAGCTCCATCCTCCCCAAGGCCATTCCTCAAAGGAGAGAGAGTTTAGGGAGGAGAGGTGTGATGTGCAGACTGCAAACCAAACACCCCAATACTTGCAACGCAACAGGTTGTTCCCTTCTAGGTAACATGTGAGTACTCCCAAGCTATTTGCACCAAATAATCTTTCAAGACTTTACACTCTTAACAGCGTGGTTCACATCCGCTACTGTGATATCGAAAGCATAAAACCCCATCAGCCCAAATGGCAAGACCGCGGCCCCGGACTGGGTTCGCAGCTCCGACTCTCTATGCCCTCCGCTCCCGCTGAGGCCAAGGTTGCCTTGGGAAGGTTTGGGACTTGCCAAAAAAGGGCTCCACTTGCCAGAGGAGGCTCCCGCGCGGTTACACGTGAGCCCGCTCCCGCTCCCCCCTCCCACCAGGAAAAGTGCACCAGGAAAAGTGTCATTTTGCCGGAGGCGTGCACGGCTTCCCGCCGAGAGACCACTCCCCCCGCCGGCCCAGCCCCCACCCCCTTAGAGAATTACCCTCTACCTGGAGAATTCGCGTCTCTGCTCTCACCTCCCGAGTTGCGAACTAACCAGTCACAGAAGCCCGACACCCAGGCTACGCAGGGAGACCCCCTCACTCGACCGCCCCCTGCCCGCCATAGACCCAGGCCCCGGGGTTTCTCCCCCAGCCCGGGCGCAGGCGGCTTCCCTCTGCTCTGCGTGCGAGTGCGCCCCGCGCAAGGGAACAATCCCGACCTGTCAAGTTCTACCTCCCACCTGCTCCACGGGCGCGGGACCCGGGGAGGCTGGGCCGGGCCCCCGGCGCTATTTTAAATGTTGCTCGGGAGGGTCCCTCCCTTTTTACTGAGGAGGAGGAGGACGGGTGATGGGTGAGCTCCTCCATCTCACCAGAGCGGGACGGGCGCCGTGGGACGGACAGGGAGAGGACGGATGATCCAGCGGGCGCGCCTGGCCAAGGAGGGGGACCCCGGGAGCGTCGCCCCTTCCCGGAGAGGGGCCGCCGCAGCGCTCACCGTCTTCTTGGTGAAGGGGGAGCTTCAGCGGGTTCTCCAGCAGGGACCTGAGCACGCCGTAGGGAGGCGGGATAAAGGTGGGGTTCAGGGGGAGCGGTCGGGACATTTTCTCCATCGCGATGTACTCAATGATTTGTCCTCAAAAAAAAGAAGAAGAAACCAAAAAAAGAAAACCGCCCTCCCAAAATGTTGCTGAGCTTTTCCTGCGTCCTTTGCCAAAAGTACAAAATACTCGCTTTCAAAACGTTGGAAACAAGGGAATAAAAAAATTACTTATAGCCTTATAAATACATCTGCAGAAAAATATGTATTTAAAAAAAAAACTTTCGGGTTTGCAGTGCAGACGGTCCCAGGAGAGCGCGCCAAGTGCCCACGGGCTCCCCGGCGACGCACAGGATGCTCTCACCTGCCTCCAACCCCTCGTCTTGCAAAATGTTCAAAATTTCAAAAAAAAAGAAAGGAAAAAAATGTCGATGGCTGCAGAAGGACAGAAGGCACCGCGCCGACCCCGGTGCCTAGTGCCAGCACCCGAGGCGGCGCGCCGTCCCGCCCCACCCCCCTCCCCGCGCCGGCCGCCGCTGCTCCCCCGCGCTCCGCGGCCCCGCAGCGCCCGGCTCAGCGCATCCGGCCGCCCATGTGCCGCGGCCCTGACAAGAGTGACGTCAGGGCCCGCACCGCGCGCCCATAGGCGTGCGGGGGCGGGGCCACTGGTGGCACCGCCCACCTGGCCCGCCCGCCTCACCGCCCCTCCGCCCCGCCGCCGCGTGTTTAGCATCACCGCGCGCACGAATTTTCTGAGACCTTTCTGTGCCGAAGAGCTGCAAAGGGAGCAGGTGCCGGATTCCCTGGGCCATGGGCCTGGGCTCAGAATCTATTTTGTGTCAAGGTGGAAAGAGGAATGAGGAATTTATATCCATAATTTTCAACCTGAGAATAACCTGGGGAATTAAAAAAAATCGCGATGCCCAGGCCGGATCCCAGATCGATTAAATCAGCACCTCTGGAGTCTCACCCCGGGGTTAGCATTAACGGCTTTTGAAGCTCCCTGGATGGTTTCAAAGAGCGTCCGAGTTTGAGATGACGGGTTTAGCCTGAATTGAAGGGAAAACTCTTCTGAAGATTCTCTTGGTCCCAGCCAAGCCTAAAGCCTTCTTCCTTGTCCTGCTCCCACAACCACCCCCAATGACTACTCCCTGGGAGTGGAGTGGAGACAGCAGCGGGCGACGCAGCTGCCGTGGCCTGTGTCCCACCCTGGAGAGGGCGTGGACATTGGCCAGAAATGGAGAGAGACACACAGCTGAATGGAATTATAGGAATATTTACTCCTGACGAGCTCAGGTGACAGTACTTGGGTCAATTTACAAGGTCTGCACCGTCATTAAAATACTTGTTTAAAGTAGTCTCTAAAGGATTTCTGCATTCATTGCGCCGCCCTCTGCCAGTTTGACCCTGAGGCTCTGGTGATCCCCCAAGAGCTGCATGAGCCCCCAGGTGTGGGGCGGAAGGCCTCCTTTCCCTCTCGGCGTGGTGGGGCGCTGCATCCAGCCGCAGAGAGCTCAGGGCCTGCGGTTCTTCCCCTCTCCTCTTCCTGCCACTCTCTTCCCAGACTAGGGTGGCTGCATCTGGGGGTCTGCAAGAATGGGCACAAATTAAAACCTTATATCAGTGAGATATAAAAGCCTTCGTGACTCTACGCTGAGTCCCTGGGGTGGGATGTGGCGTCTTAGTGAGACTGACTTCGCTGAAGCACCCCGGGGGCTCCGAGTGTGAGACGCCAGAACACCAGGAGATCAGGAGAGCTGCTAAGGGGCGCAGGGTGCCTGGACGGGGGGGACTCTGGCAAGTGTCCTCCTTGTTCCCTCCCTCTACGATCTCTGCATTCCTCCTCGCTCTAAAATTACAACAAAAGGGTAAGGCAACATTCTAAGTGAGATGATGTGGCAATGTTTTAGATTTCAGCCAAGTTCTAAAAAACATCAGTTTTTAGTTAATGCCATGCGAATTATCTGAGCACCACTGTATGCCAGCGACTATTCTGGGACTGGTGAAAAAAAGATGAATAAGACATAATTCTAACCTTCAGGAACTCACAGTTTAGTGTCTGACATTTTAACAAACATTATAATATAGTCTTAAAAGAGCAGAAATGGAGAGAAGAAGGTGACATGGGTACTTACATTAGGGGAGGGATCCAGAGAAGTTATCCAAGCTGGGCTTGGCGCTAATGGTCTTGTTCAAATCCCTGAATTCTATGACATTGTTTTTCGTAAAAGAAGGGGACCCCATCTCCAATCCTTTTGGAAGGGGGAGGCTGGAATTCACTTGCCCACATCTGGTAGCCTGTAAACAGAGGGCTGAGAGGATCCTCTCTGTCTGGTTAGAAATAGATTACAAATTCCAGGTGCACAAAGAGGTGCATGACCCAGGCTTTGTACAGCAGTCCACTCACGTTGCTCAGCACACCCCGAATGCTCCACATGCTCATGGTTCTCCGTGTTTCCAGACATGAAACTCTGACCAGTCCAAGTAATCTGGTTTCCCAGAGTAATCTTCCTACAACAGGAGACTTAACGCCATGGCTGGGAAATTGCATTTCTCATTGCAAATGAATAACTGGCATCCTGAGTGATAAACCAATGTCTTGGGAATTGTGTTCCTATAATTCCAACCCCTCTGGGCCTAAAGCAACACTGGACCTGGACCAGACTGAAGACTAGCTTATGAGACTCTCCAGCTCAGCCTTCTCAAACTGTAAATGTACTTGGTGGCGTCTAAACATTACAAGTGTAAGCGTCGAGTAGCCCACTCTCTTCCCCCTCTTCTCCTACCCTTCCCTCTCTCCTCTCCAGGAGCAACAGGTGGAGGGCTGGCCACATCAGAGGGAGAAAGGAGACAGAAGAAAACAAAGTTCCTATTGGTCGGATGGTAAGACTCTATTCCACAGGATAATTCTCAAGTGGACATGAGCATGACCTCTAACCTGCACATACACCCTGTAATCACAGCCCCTCACAAGTGCATAGCACTTTTCCTTTTGCAAAGACCTTCCCCAAGTGCCATATCACTTAGTTCTAACAATTCCATTAGGAAAGCAGCAATTCTTGTTGTCTATGGCCACATAACAAATCCCTCCAAAACCTAGTGACTGAAAACAGCCATTTTATTATTTCCCACCTTGCTGCCAGCTGGGCTAGGCTCAGCTGGGGTGCTGGGTGCTGGGATGGCTGACCTTCCTTTCTCTCCAGGTAATGTCAAAGCCCTCTCTTTCACATGGCCTCCTTACGCAATGGATTAGTTTTACCTGTTCTATAGTGTCACATAGGTAAAATCATATGCTCTGTGTGTAGCTTCTTTTATTCTCCACAATGATTTTGATATTCACCTCTATTGCATATCATTCACTTCTTTGTATTAGTGAGTAGCATTCCACTTCATGAATATATAAAAGTTTATTTGCACTTCTATGGGTGGGCATTTGTTCCCAGGGTTTAGTTATGATGAATACAATTTCTTGAACATCCTGCCTGAGTCCTTCTGTGAACGTATGTTTCCATTTCTCTTGAGTAGACGGGAGTAGAATTGCTATATCATAGAATAGATGTATTTTTTACTTTGTAAGAAACTGTTAAACAGTTTTCTGAAGTAGCTGAATTATCTTACACTTACAGCAGCTGCATATATGAGTTCTGGTTGTTCTGGCTCCTCATCAACATTTACAAATTTTAGCCATTCCAGTGGAGGGCTAGCAACATCTCATTATACTTTTAATTTGCATCTTCCTGATGACAAGTAATAATAAGTACTTTTTATGTGATTACTAATAATTTGTATATCTTCCTGTTAAAATCCTTTTCCTATTTTTAAATTAGGTTGCTTGTCTTTTTACTATTGAATTTTAGAAGTTCTTTATGTATTATGGATACATGTTTTTCATTAGATATGTGTATTGTGAATACCTTTTTCCAATCTGTGACTTATCTATCAGTTCTCTAAACAGTATCTTTCCAAGAGCAGAAGAACTTCCAAGATGAAGTTCATTTTACTAATTAGTTTTGCATGGTTATTGTTTGCTGTGAACTAGGAACATAAAACTTTTATAGTTTAAGCTCTTCCATTCAGGTCTGTGATCCTTTTCAAATCAAGGTTTACATGTACTGTGACATAGGGGGTCAGTTTCTTTTTTAATTAAATTTTCTTATGGAAGATAGTCAATTGTTCTAGGAACCGTTGCTAAAATGGCTATCATTCCCCTTGAATTGTTTTGATACATTTGTTAAAAAAATTGGTGTATTTGTGGGTGACCAAAATTTTGGACTCCAAGGGAAAAATGGGTGTTGTACCTCTTAGGAGAGAATAATGTTATTTCTCAGTTTCCTAGAATTTGATTTCACATCAAGCCACAAGACAGAGTTCATCAAAATTTTTGGCTAAAGTGAATTATTCACTTTCAATGGTCCATTCGGTTTGTTGGCAAGACAAAATTATCCACATTAACTTAGATAAGACCCTGAAAGCAGAGGCAGTGTCCAATTTGCTTTTTTTGTATGTGAGCAGATAATCAAGCCTATTGGGTACTTTTGGTTACAGCTAGTAACGTCTCAGTGCTCCTGTCTTTACCTGCATGCGCTTAAAAAATAAAGCTCAACCTTTTTTGTTGGAAAAATCCAAACAAATAAATACTAAGCAAAGAGCATTTGACAAGTCACTGGGAAACCCTTCAGCTGGCCCGTCAAGGGGGGAGGGATAGCAGAGGCTCTGGAGGTTTGGAACTGTCCTAAAAATAGGAATGATCAGAGAAGAAATGTTTCTCAGAATCAACTTCTTAGAAGATGCCAGCACAGCCCCACTCTGCTCTGAAGTTCTGGAAATTCGCCTTTTGCCCAGCCGGTAGTTGCCACCTGTCCTGTCATTTCAAGAGTTTCAGTAGCGAGGTTGGGTAGGACAGCCTTTTTTGCAGCCCGGTGGGGTGGGGCAGATGTGAGGCAGCCATCTTGGCAAGGGCTTTGCAGGGGGAACAGTGTCTCTGTTTCAGATTCCCAGTGGCTGTGAAACCTTGCTGAGCACACAATGCCTGCCACTGTACCCTCCTCAGGGCTGGGATCCTGGGGTGGCTGGAGGTGAGCACTGTGGTTAGAAAGGGCTTTATACTCCAGGGAGCCAAACCTCTAGATGAACCTGTTTATCTTGTTGCCAGAAAGGGCACTTTATCCAGGGAATTAATTCAGAAGGAAAGGCATCACGTGGAAGTTCAGCTAGATATGCCTACTCCAGACCTGTTCTTTCTCTTCTTCCTGAAACCTCTAACTTAACTCAGTTAAACCACAGAAAAGGGAAAACTATACTGGGTGAGCGTAACTACCAGAGACCCTCAAATCTATTCACTTGGTCTAGGGACTATCCAAACAACAAACAATAAAGCCTTTGGGCCCTGTTAAACTCTGCTCTGGAGGAAGACTTACATGAAGGAGCATAGTAGGCTTCTCTACCCCTTCTCGAAGCCTGTATTGCTCTGGAAAATCTAAGCAGGAAAGACTTAGACAAAGTGGAGGTATACAGTGTCACACCTCAGGGGTGTGTGTGTTTAAAATCAGAGAATGGTGGGATTTCTATATATGTCATAGGAAGGAAGATGAAAGAAGTTGTGTAGAAGATAAAGAAAAGAAAGCATGTGGCAAAAGGAGAGGGTTAAAAAAAAAATACATGCAGGGCGGCGCCTGTGGCTCAAAGGAGTGGGCGCCAGCTCCATATGCCGGAGGTGGCGGGTTCAAACCCGACCCCAGCCCCAAACTGCAAAACAAAACACAAAAATACGTGCAGTGTGTTACAGTAGAATGAACACAGGGTTTGGTACCTGCTGTTATTACAGTTACTACTATAGATACAGCAACAACATGAATGAGGGGGAGAAGGCATGTTTATTGTGGGCTTCACTGAGTCTGGCACAGCCTTAAACCTTTTTTTACATATTATCTCATTTATTTCTTGCAACCACAGTATAGGGGAGGTACCATTATCCCCATTTTACAGATCAGGACAGTGAGGCCCAGAGAAATTAGTGACTTGCCATAACCCTACTGCCAGCTACTACATGGAGAAGCTATGAGTTGAAAACAGCTCTGCTTGGCTCAGATGCTTGTGGTCTTAACCTCCATCCAGCAAATAAATAACGAACATCCGTTCAGTGAGCTCACTGGGTTTCCAACCTGTTCCCGTTCTGCTGCTGTCCGGCCTGTCACCTTGAATAACCTCTCTGATCTCTGTTTTCCTTGTGGGAAGTATAAACTAATGCCTATGTTTCCCAGTTCCCGGCCTTACCAGGGGGATTGAATGAGATAACTCATGTAGAGATGTCTGGTAAATTATGAAAGGCGAAACAATTGTGAGGGCTTGTGACTTGGGGGTTTTGTCGGTTTCTCTGTTCTTTTGCAGAAATGCTCCCGCTTATGAATCTGCAGAACTGTTTATTTAGCTCATGATAGTAGAGGCTACTTTCCATCCAAACACATGTCCTTTTTTATTTTCTTCATTTTTTTTTCCCTCCGCCAGGGGCAGCCACATTCTATTGCTCCTGATCTCCAAAAGAAACACAAGTTTGAGGTTAATAAAAACTCAAAGGCAGCAGATTCCAAATAGCCATTCAGCCAAAGGAAGGAAGGATTGGCTATCTTCTATATCTTCCAAAGGGGTGAAGGAGTAGAAATTTGGGGGGTAACGCTTAAAAAGTATTTCAAGTCTAGTTCATAGAGTTGAGGGTAGAGATAGTTGAACTATAGAGGCAGGGAATCACCAGGACTCAGAACCTAGTCTCTAATTTGTTCAGGATCCAGTGTTGATGAGGCTTAGCAAAACTGACTTACGTCAACCACATCCTAAAATATAATTTCTGGGCAGTGCCTGTGGCTCAGTGGGTAGGGCACTGGCCCCATATCCCGATGGTGGCAGGTTCAAACCCAACCCCAGCCAAAACTGCAATAAAATATAACTTCCAAAAAATATGATACAATTTCCATGCTGGATGTGAGGTTCTTTTAGGTGCATGGAAGAGGTAAGACCAGATATCTTCAGGTAATCAGAGTTTATCTTTCAGCTTCCTTTCCAGTCAGGAAAGGAAGGCCACACAACTGCTCAGTGCATACATGCTTTTGGGGACCACCTGTGTCCATGATCAATGAATGCATCCTGCAGACCTGGGGAGAACCGGGATAGTGACCTGTCATCATGCAGGGATTCAAGACCAGCGTCCCGCCATTTGTTGTGTCTTAATCCCCAAACAAAAGTTCTGGTTCATAGACGTTGTCCCCAGTCCCTATGAAGTTCCTGCACTGGTGGAGATTACTGCGAACCATCTTATAAGTGATTGGCCAACCTTATGCCAATGGGTGCCTTTGTGGACATGCTGGTAATCAGTGCAGTTACTGGAGGCTAAGGCAGCTGGTTTAACTCAGACACTGGCACATACCACATGCAACCAGATTAGCCTGGCAAGGCTTTCCTTCAGAAAGGAGCTCTGTCTAAGGAGCGTGCCAGGTATGTCGAACTTCAAGCAATACTTAAAAATTTATGTCAGCTGGACAATGTGTTCCCTGCCCCGTAGGGATACTCTGCATGGGAGCTTTCCTGCTGAGCATGGAATCGGACCAAGGGAAGTGAGTTGTATGACCTTAATGACATCAGGCAGTGCCAGCTGGGTGCACCTAGCCTTGCTGAGTGCTTCTTTCCAATTGAGTAAATGTGTGGAAGTGAACGTTTTCCCATCACAGGGACTTGGAGGTAGGGTGAGAGAAGCAGGAGGAAGCAGCCCCCAGGGTCTTGCTTGGCCGGGGGTGGTTTTAGATTTTACACACTGACAGATCCGTTCTGGGGTTTCTGTCTTCTTCCTCATTATGTCTCGAAGGCATCACATCTGCTGGCCTTTTGCACAGTGCGGGAGGCAGCATTCCCGACTCTTTGGACTCCGCTTCTACTCAGTTCCAAGCACACCATTCTCCATCTGTTAATGCGTTTTGGTTGTCAGGCAGGGAACATTAAGATTGATGAGCTTTCTTTCAGCAGGTCTGCTTTTCTGAGATGACATTCTAGTCCTCTTCAATGTACATGGCCCTGATGGAGGGCTTCTCAGGGCCGGGCGCTGTGCTGGGCACTGAGGATTAAAGCAAAGAGAAGTGTGGGCATGAAGCCCTTGCAGTCAGGAGGAGAGGAAGCAGTTTAACCAAATATGTATCTCTGTGTGTTGTGTGTGGTTGATAGATAAGGAAAAAGGAAATATGAATGAGGAAGTGATTAACTCTGGAGGCTGCAGGGCCTCAAGGAAGGTTTTGCAGGTAGAACAGGAGTAGAATAAGGAAAGGTGGGGGGCAGAGAACGGGAGAGGAATGCAGTACAAAGTACTCAGGCTGGAATAGAACAGTCGCAACTACAAAGTTTACTAAAGGAAGAATAAGGCTGATGGTTGTAACAGCAACAACTACTATTGGCGGGCCCAAGCATTGCCCTGAATTCCTTGCATTCATCATGGCTGTCGTTCTTTAAAACAACCCTATAAACAGGTACTACTATTTCTTACTGATAAACGCTCTTGGTGTGGCGTAAATCAAAGTCACAGACCCATGGCAGAGCCTTTCCAGTCACTTCCTCCTCCGTGTAGCTTTCATTCTCTCTCTGCAAACTCGTCTCCACCACACATCAGGGGACGTGACTTTCCAGCAGCTCTGGAGCTTCACACATTTGGTTTTCCTCCACCAAGGAGGGACTCATTTGCTTTCTCAGGTTTAGTTTTTAAAGTCCCAGAGAAGGGCTTACATGGGCCCAGCTGAAGTCGATTGCCCATCCTTGGGTTAATTAGCAGTGGCCTGGAGATGATGAGAAAGTGACCGCTCCAGTTGGGACCAATGGTTGGAGGAGAAGGAGGAGCAATTTCTAAGAGGAGAGAATCCTAGGCAGACAAAGGCACATGTGCCTACTGCATTCTTCATTTTATAGATGAGGATACTGGAGTTTTGAGAGACTGAGTAACATGTGGAGGTCACCCAGCTGGAAAGTAGCAGAAACCGACATTCAATCTAAGTCTGTCTTGGTGGTGCTCAAGCAGGAGCTTTGGAACAAGACCATTCGAGCTCAAATCCAGGCTCCACCAGGATGACTTTGAGCAAGTCACTTAGCTTCCTTGGTGCTTCAGCTGTACAATGAGAATAGTAATCGTATCAGCCTCATGGGTTTGAGAATGAAATGCATTAATCCATAGAAAGAACTTGGACTAGAGCCCGGGGGAAAGGCTGAGCTTGAGAAATGTGAGTTGTCACGCTCCCAGACTTTGTCCTAGTTGTCATTTCTTCACCTGATGAATGCCTGTCTCAACCTTCCGGGCTCAGCTCCGCTGGCAGACCTTGGTGAAGCCTTTCTGATGCCCCTTCCCCCAAAAAGTTAGCCCCCTTTTATGCTCCTGAAATTTCCTTCTAGGGTGTGGTTCTTTCGTCTTGATGCTCATCATTCCATTAAACGCGATACCCGCTACAGACAAGACGTTCAGTAATTGTTTGGAGACAATAAACAAGTAGATTTCATCGTGGGCAGCACCAGCATTTGGGGCCATGTAAAGGGACTGATCACTTTGCCTAAGCATTGTTTTGTTCTAATTCTCACATTTCATCTGTTCTTACTTGCCTACCTCTGAAGGAGTAAAAAATATCACCTAACAGAGTTCAGTAACGTGGTCCTTCCTCCTTTGCTCGTCAGCTTTTATCCGAGTCTGAATGTTGGTCGTTTTTGTTATCAACACTTCCCAGACTCTCCATTACCTCCCCAGCTTGGGTTTCTGTTTACCTGCCGTGTCTTAACCCTGACCGTTCAACCCTCCTTCCTTATTTATTTGTGCACACGCTGAGTCAGAATGGTCCCCTATCCAAGGGAGCCCTCTGTCATGGTTTTAGGCTTGGGGTTCCGGTTGCCTCCCAGTCAGGGTTTAATTACAGGTCTCCAGTAACGAGGGATCTGGGAATCTCACACTGTTGCCTAATCATCCTGGGTTTTTTGTTAAGAAAGTAGCAAGCTGTCTTTGAGATTTCCTTCTTTGTTTATTCATAAAAAATAAAAATCGTTCAATACTGGGCCATCAGTACTCAAAGACAAAAGATACACTCAGTTGTTCTTTATCAATAGCTGTCAAAATTAATACCATCAGTATTTAGAGGAGCTTGTTCAAATGCAGATTCCTGGGCCTACTGCTGGAGATTCATGTTGAAATAGTGTGAGAGAGGGCAGAAGTGTCTGCCTTTCAACCAAGGTGTCTAGCTTCCTAGGGTTAACAAATTACGACAGTTAGTGTCTAGAAATGACAGAAACTTTCTCTGACGGTTCTGAAGCCAGAAGGCTGAAATGAAGGTGTGGGCGAGGCCGTGCTGACCTCCAATGGCATACAGGGAGAATGCTGTCTCCTCCACCTTCAGTCGGCTCCAGGCAATCTTTTGGCTTGTGGCTACCTTATGGCAACCTCTGCTTCCATCTTCACATAGCCTTTTTATCTGTGCCTGTGTGTCTCAAATCTCCTTCTCCTTTCTTGTATATAGGGACACCAGTCATTGGATTCAGGGTACAGCCTAAATACAAGATGCTTTCATCTGGACAGCCTTAACTTAATTATACCTGCAGAGATTCTGTCTCCAAATAAAGTCACATTCACAGGCACTGGGGGATAGGACTTAGACAAATCTTTTTAGGGATTTATGGGGTTCTGGCATCATCTATAAAAAACATGGTCTTAGTTTCTGGATGAGTTTTAGAGTATATCCTGACACTGGTTATCATGAAGTCTGGACAGTTCTATAGTAAAATACTGGTAAGTTAAAGCAAGAGAGCCAGGCTGGTGGTTCACACCTGTAATCCCAGCTACACACCAGCTACACAGGAGACTGAGGTAAGGTCTCTTGAGCCCAGGAGTTTGAGGTTGCTGTGAGCTACGACACCACAGCATTCTTCTACCCGGGGTCATAAAGTGAGACTCTGTCTCAAAAAAAAAGACAGGAGGAAGGAAGGGATGGAGGGAAAGAGTGAGAAAAGGAAGGGAGGGGAAGAGAGAGAAAGATAGAAAGAAAAGTAAGAAAGGAAGGAAGGAAGAAAATTAAGAAAAAGAGAGTATCTTCCTCTGGCTGAGCACATCTTCTTGCCCCTATTTGCTGTGGTGGCAGAGAAGATAGGGAAGGAAAAGTCTAGCTTCTTCCTTTTTTTCTGTGTGTGCACTTGCCCACGAGTGTGTGTGTGTGTGTGTGTGTGTGTGTGTGAGAGAGAGAGAGAGAGAGAGAGAGCGAGCTTGACACTTTCTTAACAAAGAACCTTGGATGATTAGGCAATGGTAATATGTCCTGCTCTCTCCATATCCATATATATATTTGAACACCCCCCCCCACCTGCCCTAGCTCCAAAATCCTTGGCCTTTTTCACTGCAACCCCCAACTAGTGACTTTGGCTTACACGTCAAATCTATTAAGAGTAGAGTATAAGTGTCTTAACACAACAAATAATTAAGTGAGGTGAAGTCTATGTTAACCAGTTTGATGTAAGCATTCCAAATTGTATACAAAATCAGCATATTGTACCCTGTAAATGCATTAATGTACACGGTTATGATTTAATAAAATACAAATAAATAAATAAATAAATAAAAGCAAAGTCCTAGGCTCAGCTATTACCTCCTAGTCAGAGGCACTATTTATTTGAAACATAAATATTAAATGTACAAATGAATGAACAAGCACACAAAGGAATGGGGGGGGATTTCTCCTCTTTTAATTCATTCCGGACTTGGCGTATTGCTACTCCAGAAAAAAAAAAAAAAACAAAAGTCAACCTCTTTCCTCGCGATAATCCTCATCCTGGTTTTCCCCTCCCTACATCTTATCAGTATGATTTTACCACTGAGATAAGATTCCTCCCCTTTCTCTTCCTGTGTGTTAGTCACCTTTCCCCTCCTATTTCAAACCAAAAGAAAGCTCTGAAACCAGGGATCTGCGATAATACCGGCTCTTTCTACCCAAGTGGAGGCGTCTTATTTCGTGGCTGCAGTCTGCCCCGTCTGCGGGAGCCTCTGTCCTCTCCGTTCCCATAGCTTCGTTCCTGTGCACCTAATCCTTCAGCCATCAGTCACAAATCCTTTAGCTGGCCCCCTCTCCTTAGACAAGACACAGTTTACCTTTTATTCAATCTTCAATCTCTTTGCCACCATAGTAGTTCTAGATCCTAAAGCCCTTTCTAGAAGCGTCTGTGACCCCTTTTGATGTCAGGGATCAGGTCCCTTTGCCCCGGGTCCCAGCCCTAAGCGCTCCCTCCCCAGCTCACTCCATTCTCAGATATCTCCTGGGGGCAAAATCTGGCAGAAAGTGCCTCTTGGCCACCTCTCCCATTCTAGTGCCCACGATATTCATCCTCCCCTCCATGAATCCACTCTGCACAGTAACATGGATGAAACTTGCAAAAGTAAAGTCGAAGAAATCAGATATAAAAGAATATGTTCTTTATATCAAGTTTCTGTGGGATTAAAGGCCATTATATTTTTGTGGGTGGGTGGGGACCTCTTAAATGTTTAACAACTAGCTCTCCTCTGAGCAAAATAGTCAAGGATTGAAATACTGGCAGACTGCGTGATCATTGCAAGCTGCTAACATGATGTCACCTAATATGGAGGGGGGTAAAGGTGTGTTGTCGCACAGCATTACGGGATATTTCTACTAGACAGATGTAATAGATAAATCATCACAAGAGCATAAATCCTACTACAGTGTAGTAGAATAACTAGGAAGTGGGGGATTGTGAATATTTATTGCCTTATTCTGTATGCCAATGATCTTTCTCACGTCTTACTCTCATACAAATGTGAAAGCTCCCACAACTCATGTTAGCTGAGAACTCAGGACTAAAATGAGTTCCGACGCCTAATTATACTATTTCCACCATCTTTGAACACTCCTAACCTGGTCTATATTTATTCAGCTTTTCAACAAATATTTTATGAGCTATGTTTCAGCACTTTTTTCTTTTTTTTTCTTCTTCTTCTTTTTTTTTTTTTTTTGTAGAGACAGAGTCTTACTTTATCCCCCTCAGTAGAGTGCTGTGGCGTCACAGCTCACAGCAACCTCTAACTCCTGGGCTTAGGCGATTCTCTTGCCTCAGCCTCCTAAGTAGCTGGGACTACAGGTGCCCGCCACAACACCCAGTGATTTTTTGGTTGCAGTTTGGCCGAGGCCGGGTTTGAACCTGCCACCCTTTGTGTATGGGGCCAGCGCCCTACCCACTGAGCCACTGGCACCGCCGGCACTTTTTTCTTTCCAATACTTTTATTGAGGTATGATTGACATACAATAAATGACACAGATGAAGTGTACAATTTGATCCATTTTGACATCTGCGTCCACCATGGAGCCATTACCATATAATGAACAGATCTGCCACACCCAAATTTTCCTCACACCTCTTTGTGGTCCCTCCTTCCATCCCCAAGGGCCACACTGGTCTGGTTTCAGTCACTATATACAAGTTTGCATTTTCTAGGACTTTTTGCCTCTGTCTTTAATATAACTTATTGTAATCATGGCTGTGGTTAACACTCAGCTAATAAACTCCTGAAACCTTGAGCATTGGTGCCCCAAAGCGCTGAAGCCACCCTCAGCACACAGCTCGGTTGGGTCAGTGAACGGAATGGAACGTGAGGGGTGATTCTGGACTCGAGCTATGGTCTATTTCTTGATCTTGCTGCTGGTTAAATAGGGATTTCTGCGTTGCTTAAACATATTGAGCTAAACACTTAACAGTGTGTGGACTTTTCTGGTTGTGTGTTAACTGTCGATAAAATTACCCCCCAAAGGCACTGGGATTAAAAGAAGGGTTGGATCACTTCTTCTCAAAAAAAAAAAAAAAATCCTCCCCTCGGCTTTCTGCCGCATTTCAGTTAAAATCTCAGCTCCTTGCCATAAGCTTTCAAGCCTTGCCCTGTGGGGTGCTGAGCCGTGGTTATATTTCCAACTTCACTAACTCGGGCCCTCCAAGCTGTTAACTTCACTCCAGCCTCAGGGCCTCTGCTCGTGCTGTTCCCTCTGCCCGGCGCTCTCTCCGTCACTTTCCCTGTCACTGCTGCCTCTTCTTGAGCTTTACACCTCTCAGCTTAAACATCACCTTCCCAAGTGGCTGCCCTCTTTAAGCAGTGTTAGCTTTTTCACAAAGCCTTATTTATTTCATTCTGTATGTTTTTAAAAATGTGTCATTTCTATGTTTGTTCTTGGCCTGGGCCCCGTAGTGACATGCAAGCTCCGGGAAGCCAGGTTTCTCACGTTGTCTCTTGTTTATCACAGCAGCCAGATGCAGTGTCCGGCTCCTCGAAGGTCCTCAGGAAATGCGGAGTGAAGGAAACAGTTCACCCTTGGGTTTTCTCGGGGAACGCAGGGAGGCTGTAGCGCACAGGGACAAGTGTGCATGCAGGGATGGGAGCAGAGAAGTCAGCCTGACATGCTGGTGGCAAAGCCCTGGGGTCATTTCTATATCCGTAAGTTCCACGTCATTCTTCCTCCTGCCAGAGTATGAATGTTAACTTTAGAGATGACGGAACTCAAGACCAGCTACCCTATGTTTTCAGCTGAAGAGGCCCAGGGTGCTCAAGGTCATGAGCAGACATGAGATTGGAGTGTCCATCTTCTAACACTGCCCAGAGGAGCTCAACCTGCATTATCATATTGTCAGAGGCTGGGAGTGGGACAGGGGCAGGGGAGACGGCCGGAGGGAGGAGCAGAGTGAGCGTCAAATGCACGCAGACGTGGAGGAGAACCTGGCTTTGTAACGGCCTCGTCCAGTGTTCTTAAGCAAATAGCCAAATCTCCTAAGCTTCATTTTTCTCCTCAATAACATATGGATCATAATAAGTGATTTACATATTTATTTCAATAGATTTAAGGGGTACAAGTGAAGTTTTGTTACATAGATATATTGCATAATAGTGAAGTCTGGGCTGTTGGGGTACCCTTCAGCAGAAGAGGATCCATGGTGCCCAGTAGGTAATTTTTCCTTCCTCCTTCCCCCTTTTGAGTCTCTGATGTCCCTACTCCACTCTGTATGACCGTGTGTATCTGTGGGTTAGCCCCCATTTGTAAGTGAGAACTCACGCTATTTGATTTTCTGTTCCAGAGTCACTTCACTCAGGATAATGGCCTCAAGTTCTATTTTATGGAGATCTCGGGAGGAATGAAGAAAACAATATATGCAAAGCCCCTATCTCACCCGTGATGTTCAGTAAATAACCAGGTTGGGGGCTGGGCAAGATGAGGCCTCTGCTCACTATTCCACGAATGTCTAATCACGGCTCTGATCATTGCCCAGTTTAATTAATGCTTGGGCAGTAGGTTGACATTCTCAGTCTTTAACCGTCTAAGGAAAGTGCTGGGATCACAATGCTTTGGTAACGCATCAAGCTGCTGCCCCAAATGCCTGATGAATTCACTCCTGTAGGCACTCTGAGAAGAGTGAGAAAATTAAGGCATAGCTTGGATGAAAAACTATGACAGTTGTAAGGCATAAAATCGATAATGCTCCACTTTCCAAAAACTGGAACCTTTTAAATGTCAAAAATATAGTGAGACATCTCCCGACATACATACGTGGCGATGCTATCCTCTTAAGAACAATCTTCTAATTATAGGTATTTAGTCTTCCATTAAAACTTAGTTACACCGATCTAGGCATTGAAATGATGTACTGAGTGAGAGGAAGGGAGGGGGAGGGAACTGATATATTTTTAGTCATTACTTTGTTCCAGACACTGTGCTAGCTGTTAGCCTCCTATAAGACAGGCATATCCTTCTTCATAGCAAGGATTTCAGATTTTATTTAAGTGTGAAATAAAATATACTAGATGGGTAGAATCTAAGATGCTACCATGAAGAAATTATAGGGGCTCTAATAAGTTAGATTGTTTTTTCTTACTCACCTAACTGTCCAGAGTAGGCATCCCAGGACTATAGGGTGCCTCTGCTACATTCAAGATGATGCTTTCATCTCTGAAACCAACATGGCTGCTCTTTCTGCTGCCATTGTGTTTGCCCACATGGCAAAGACAGGGAAAGGCAAGGTGATCTTTTCTTTTAAGGATATGAGCCAGAAGTTCCAGACATCATTTCTGCCCCAAATAGTTTAAATGATTTAAATAATGTAGAAGTGTATTCCTCTCACATATAATAGTCTGAGGATAAGCAGTCCAAGAGCCCCTACAATATTAGGAGCTGCATTTCTTCTTGTTATTCTACCATCCCCCAGGGTTTACCATCTTCTACATGGCAAAGGGTAGTTTACCACCATATGGATCCATATTCCAGCCAACAGAACTAGGGGAAGGAGGAGAGCATAATCCTTTTCTTAGAGTTACAACCTGGAACTTGTTCACATCACTAATGTTCACATCCTGTTGGCCAGAATGTAGTCACATGGCCAAAACTAGCTGCAAGGGAAGCTAGGAAATGTGCCTAGCTAAAACTGGGTAATTTTGTTATTACAGGAAGAAGAAATAAATGGTTTCTGATAGAAAACAACTCTCTATGTTGTAGCAAACTATTGTAGGGATTTGTGGAAGGCAGTGACAGAATTATTTTTTAGAAGATATTGAGGATGGTAGTTGGAAAGTACACCATGGAGGTAGAGACAAGCGTGGAAGCAAGAGAGGCCAGTTGTGAGATAAAGGTGGCTTGATCTAGGTGGCAGAAGCTGAGGTGATAACAAATGGTCTAAGACAAGTTCTATTTTGAAATCCGTCTGCAGGATTTTCTAAGGGGTTGGCTATGAAGGGTGACAAAGAAAGAGTGGAGGCTATTTGGATAAATTATTTCTTCCAATCAGGGCTCAGCTCAAACATTGACATTGTCTTTGATGTACTGCTTGAAGGCAGTCACATTATCACATCATCGTGTTTTTTCTTACTATTATTTATCTTTATCTGAAATTATCTTGTTTAGTTTTCTGTTTGCTTAATTATTTTCTACCTTTTCCCACTATAATGTATATTCTTTGGAATAGAAATTTTTCTATCCTAGTGTTAGCACCCAGAACGATTCCTGACACATAGTAATATTAAAAGCCAACATTTTGCTAGCCAGTATCTATATGTTTATTGAATGGATGAATAAGCCAAGAGAGATAGTTGGTGGTTCTAAAGATAACAGAATGAAAAGGAAAATTAAGTGATATAATAAAAAAAAGAACAAAAGTCACCAGAAGTCTACATCTTGAAGAGTCTACAGTGTTCTTTGAAAATGATTAAATAAATGCTGTTATATAACCTTTGTAATGTTATTAATCTTAAGTTTATAGTCTAAAAGTGCCCTAGCAGAAGAGTCAGGTCACTTTAAAAGAAGGAGTAATCAGGCTAATCTCAAATATCTCAAATTTCCCTTCAGCCCTTTAGATTTTCTTTCTAAAACAATTCCTAGAGATATAATGGAAAAAAAAGTTTGACTCAAGAATTTTAAAAATAATCAAGTTGTCTTTCAAGTGTATGTATGTAAGAATGGTAGATATATATCACCCATATATCCTATGGAAAAATGTCATTAGGGTCCCTGAGTATGATTATGATGTTGAAACATATAAGGATTATTGGCGAGCATTAAAATATGTTAAAGTTAAAATCTAGTCTGATAGGTGTCTATTGTACTCTGGAGACAGACACCCCAAACACCCTGACTTGATCACTATGTATTATATACATGTAGCCAAATTTCACATGTATCCCATAAACTTGTACAAATTATTTTAAAAGTCTGAATTTTCTTTTAGTAACTATGCTTATAAAACGTAATGTAAATGTTACAATTTTTGAAAGGACAGCTACACAATGTAAAATAATAATAGAATATTAACTTGACTACTCTAACACATACCAAATTAACGAGACAGAAGTTTGTTTCTACCTCCACCACAGTCTAATTACAAGCAGTTCCCAGCTGATCTGGGATCCTAGGACTAGGCACAGAGGCCTCCTTCTGTTGTGCCTCCCCATCCTTTGGAGAGTAGCCTTCTTCAGCTTGGTTGAATACAGGTCATCACCATGTCTGCTGGGTTCTAGCCGCAAGAAAGGTTAAAAGGTGAAAAAGTAGCAGAAGTTGTACACATGTTTTCTACTTACATCCATGTAGTCTGCCACCTGGCCATACCCCACAGCAAGGGAGGCTGGGAAGTGTAGTGGGCAGCTGGGGGTATCCACGTCTACCTCCATTATTATACAAGTAGAGAAAAGACATGTACTGGGGAGGGAAAAACCATCAGTCTTTGCCATGAGTCATGAGGATGAAATGAAATAAATCAGGACATGTGCTTAATATTTGCATCCCGCAATAAAGTAAGTCTCCCACAATATTAGTTATTTTAATTTATATTAATTAGTTTATTATTTATTTATTTTCTGGGATAGAGTCTCATTTGGTTGCCCTGGGTAAAGTGCTATGGCATCATATAGCTCACAGCAAACACAAACTCTTGGGTTCAAGTGATCCTCTTGCCTCAGCTTCCCATGTAGCTGGCACTACAGGTGCCTGCCACAACACCTGGATATTTTTAGAGACAGGGTCTCACTCTTTCTCAGGCTGGTCTCCAACTCGTGAGCTCAAGCAATCCACCTTCCTCGGCCTCCCAGAGTGCTAGGATTACAGGTGTGAGCCATCGCACCAGCCTAGGTATTCTTTTTAAATTAAGTGGCTCAGTGAGTAGGGTGCTGGCCCCATATACCAAGGATGGCGGGTTCAAACCCAGCCCTGGCTGAACTGCAACAAAAAAATAGCCAGGCGTTGTGGCAGGCACCTGTAGTCCCAGTTACTCGGGAGGCTGAGACAAGAGAATGGCCTAAGCCCAGGAGCTGGAGGTTGCTGTGAGTCGTGAAGCCACAGCACTCTACCAAGGGCGACAAAGTGAGACTCTGTATCTTAAAAAAAAAACAAAACAAACTTATTTTTTGTTTTATAAGTGATACATGTTGGTTATAAAATATTCAACAATAGGAAAGAATATAAAAAAAGGAAATATCATTCTGAACCCCATCTTCAGAGTCAACCACTGCTAATGGTATTCCCACATCTGATAATTTATCAAGTGTTACTTTGAGTCCCAATATGTAGTAACTTTTATAAATATTTCTGTCCTTTAAGAAGCATATATATATATTTTCTATTTACAAGATAAATAGCCGATGTATATATCCATTATCTCAACCACATCACTTACGTTTTATAGTTTTACGCTCTGTTATTTGGTGCAAAGTTCATTATAATTATATCTTCATTGTAGACTGGAGCAGTCAGAAAGTTTCCCTTTGATTTTGAGTGTCTGGTATTATTAATATCACAACCTTTACTTCCTTTCTGCTTCCACTGGTCTGGACGCTTAGATTCATATATGAATTTACCCTTAAGTAAATTCAGAATGTGAATAGGTTAATGTTTTTTAAGTGTTCAATTTTCTTCCTCCTTTCCATTACAATAACTAAGGTACAGTTTACAGCTACCAACTTTGTACTTACTAATCTTAGGGTCTATAATAACCTGAGATATTTTAAATACTGCATATCTGATTTGAGTACATTTTCCCCATATTGAAAAGGATTGTGCCAAATTGTAACAGCAACTTAATTCTAGAGAATTGAGTTTTCACTAGATTTCAAGTGAAGCTATCAATTCACAGCTTATGTGTAGTTCAAAAGCATTTTAAGGGCTTCTTTTGATGCTTTTGAAAATGTTGCATATATCTCAACATTTTTTGCTTCATGTATAGAGTAGCAGCCACTTCAGAGTTGGCATCCCTATTTACAAAGAGGCGAATGAGAGCTTTCCAAATGTAGTCTAATTCCTTTTGAATTCATGTCATTAACATGAGACTATGGGGGAAAATAGTAAATCCTGGTTATTTGCACCTGGCTATCTTTTTTCCTAAGAAAATAATGAAGATGATCCCTGCAGTCATTTGCAGGTGACTATAATGTGCTAAACATTATTGGTATGTTGACGTTCCTCTGATCTTACTACTCTGCCATGTAAGTGTGATCACCACCTTCATGCAGAGGAGAGTGCTGAAACTCACAAGTGAACTCCTAAGCTGGGCTATACGGGCAGACTAGAAATAGCAACACAGAGCTGGGGTCAAGTTCATTCTGCCTGACTCCGAAATTTGTTTGTTACAAGAGATGGGCATCTGAAAAAAAAAAAAAAAATAGACAATTCTTTGTTTTTTTCTGTTTTGAGTAACATTCCTCTTTTTCCTCTGTAGATGTTTTTTACTAGAGTCTAAAGACAACAAATTCCATATGCAGCTCCACAAATCCAAGTCTGAAGGCACGGAAGGCTAGAATCTGTTGAATTTACAGTTCGGCAAACAAATACAATTTCCTTAAGTAAACCCTCCAGGAGGGTTGATGGAATCAAGCCTCTCATTATTTTATTGCTTTCATTCCAGAATGTACCTCAGAGATTTAACAAAGAACATCGATATCAAATATTACTCCCTATCTCCTGCAAATGCCATGCACAGTTTTGCTGTTGTTTAAAACCCATAAACTCTGTAGCAAAACATTATACCTAATTTCAGGAATGCCAACCGCATTTGGAATGAAACAAAAAAAAGGTGGGGGGACTTTCCCAATCACTTACACTTTTTTCTTACACTCAACAAAAACTCCTGGTAACGTAACTTTGGAAAAAGGAGTCCTCCTTCTTGATGGCAGATACATTTCTATTACTGTGAGCTGTACTGTGCAAAGAGAGGTATTTTAGCATCATTGACTAAAAGGACTTGAGCATGATTTAATGGAAGTGAGGAAATGGTTTGGCCCACAGCTCTGGACTGGTGATGTACAATATTTATGTCTGTAGAACTATTCCACAAATTCAGCCCCCCCGCCCTGAATTACTGATTCAAAATTTGGAGCAGTGGAATCCCAGCCAAGTGCATTTGGGGAGAATCTCTTAGATAATTATTTACTTATGTATTTATTTTTATTTCCAATTATTATGAGGGTACAAATTTTTAGATTACATTGTTCTGCCTGACTCTGAAATTTGTTTGTTACAAGAGATGGGCATCTGAAAAAAAAAAAATAGACAATTCTGGAGTTACTTCCAGGGTGAAGTTCCAGTTGTAAGAGAGCCCCTCCCCCAGGGGGCGTGTCACACCCTTACAACAGGCATAATAGGTGAGATCCCAGCACAAGGTCCCTCCCTCTGCCAGTCACTCCCGCCTCTCCCTGTTTCCCCTTCACTTCTTCCCTTTCCCCCCACCAGACTGTATTTGTGCTTTATTGTTCATATGAGCGTGTAATTGTTTGTATATTGGTTTCATGTTAGTATTGAGTGCCTCGGATATTTATCTTTCCATTCTTGTGATACTTTACTAAGAAGAATGTGTTCTGCACATCCCTGGTTAAGCATCTCTGGGCTAGAGCCAGGGATAATAGCACTAATAACAACAATTAAATATTTTCTTTCAAATGATGGCTGCCACTACAAGCAATTATTCTTCCCTGATCCCTTCCTCACTCCAGGTGGAAGGGAAGGAAGACTCATACAATGAAATAAAGATAGGCAGATGTTCTCAACAATGGCAGGGATGGGTCTCAGTCTCAGACAAATGCACCTTAGTCGTTTGTCATCAACACCTGATGTGGCTGAGGTTTAATAGCCACTTGAATGCTGGGAAAGGGTTTTGGAAACAATAAATACAGGTTGTTGTTTTTCTTAACAAAGCCCAACAAAGAAACCAAAATGCTCTCTTTCTATCCAATCATATGGTGAATAGATGGACACAGCATTAGAAGTGAGAGAGCCAATAGCTTCATTTTACGTAAGGAGAAACTGAGCCCAAAGTGGGGAAGTGACTTCCACGTCACACAGCTTTATCATAAAGTACAAACCGTTAAATGCAATGGCCAGCCCAGGAGCGAAAACCAAGCTTTCTATTGTTTTAGAAATTAATTTCTCCCTGAAATTAGAAAGAAGACAGAAACAGCTGTTCAACCATGTCCAGAAATAAGATTCCATTCTTCAATAAAGCGCCAACACTTTAGCCGGGAAGAAAAAAAGATCAGCCTGAAACAGATTCTTTAGCAAAGTTGCCCATCCTCATTGAGCGTCAAAGAGCAAAGTAAACAAAGCTACGTTTACACCTGCTTTCCTGCCATCAGTATGAGTTTTTCTTTTAGGACACATTTCAGGGTAAGCCAGAGTGCCATTCCATGCTGTTTTTCTGGATCCGTTCTCACAGGGGGAATTTTCTAACCTCACCTCTCCTCTTTCCTCAGCCACTAAACAAAACTCTGGAGAACTGGAATACGAGTGAAGATCTGACATCAAATAATCCATATTACATGATCATAAATGCCTTGTTGGATATTATGAACTGAACTGTGTGCCCTAACCCCAAATTCATATGCTGAAGTCTTAACCCCCAGCACCTCAGAATATGACCATATTTAGCAATAAGATTTTTAAAGAGGAAAGTTAGTTAAAATGAGGTCATTAGGGCAAGCCTTCATCCAATATGACTTGTGTCCTCATAGGAAGTGAAAATCAGGGGGTGGTGCCTGTAACTCAGTGAGTAGGGCGCCAGCCCCATATACTGAGGGTGGCGGGTTCAAACCCGGCCCCAGCCAAACTGCAACAAAAAAGTAGCCGGGCGTTGTGGCGGGCGCCTGTAGTCCCAGCTACTCGGGAGGCTGAGGCAAGGGAATCTCTTAAGCCCAAGAGTTGGAGGTTGCTGTGAGCTGTGTGAGGCCAGGAGGTTGCTGTGAGCTGTGTGAGGCCACGGCACTCTACCTAGGGCAATAAAGTGAGACTCTGTCTCTACAAAAAAAAAGAAAAGAGAGAAAAGTGAAAATCAGGACACAGACACACACTGAGGTAAGACCATATGTAGAAGACAGCCATCTATAAGAGAAGGAGAGAGGCCTCAGAGGGAACTACCCTATGGACACTTTTGCCCCTGGAACTGTGAAACTGTAAATTTCTCTTGTTTAAACCACCCAGTCTATGGTACTTTATTATGAAAGCCCCAGGAAACGAAAGCACTTGATCTTTAATCCATCTGCTTTGGATGTGAGATTGAATTTCATTCTTTAACAAGTTCATGTTCAGAATGGAATGCCGGTGTCATCCTTTTGACCCTTTAGTTAAAACTAGGACCTGGACACAGTATCAGTTAGGGTGCTTGTGATAGCAAGTAACAGAAATCTCTACTGACTGAAGTAACAAATGGGATGTGTTTGGCTCCCATAACTGACAGGTCAAGAAGTAGAGCAGGCTGCAAGCACAGTGTGATCAGGGCGTGGCCTCCTCTGCCCCTCCCTGTTTACCGGGAGTGTGGTTGGGTTGGCTGCCCTGGAGATGGAAACATGGCATCAATAGTTACACATGCTTCTTCACTCCTATCCTAAAACAAATCCAGGCTTCCCTTTGATGGAACCAGCCATTGTTTGTTACACTAATAACAATAACTAATATTCAAGGAGGCCTTAATATGGGCCAGGTATTCTTTTAAATGCTTTTGCTGCTTTAACTCTTAATCCTCATAAAAAGAGCAATGGTGGAGAAAAATCTAAATGTCCATCAACAGATGAATGGATACAGAAAATGTGGTGTATGTGCATACAATAGAATACTATTCTGCCTTTAGAAAGGAAATTCTGCAGTGTGAGACAATACACATGAACTTTGAAGACAGGCAAAGTGAAATAAACCAGCTACAGAAGGACAAATAATGCACAATTCCCCTGATAGGAGATATCTAAAACTTAAGTCAAATTCAAAGACTCCAACAATGGAGTGGAGGCTGCTTGAGGCTGGGAAGGGTGGAAATGGGTAGTTATCACCAGGCATGAAGTTTCAGCCAGGTAAGAGGAATAAGCTCTAGAGAAGGCTACAATGTAGCATTTTGCCTATGGTCAACCATAATAAATTTTACACTTAAAGTTTTTTCAGAGGGTTGATGTCATATTAAGTGTAAGGATATACATTTTTTTTAAGAGAAAAAACAACTCCCAAACCAAAATAAAAAAAGCAAAGAAAGGGACCACCCTGATATGTTATTTCAATGTAGACCAATCTCTGAATTGAGGTGGGGGTGGTAAGGCTCCCTTCCCCCACTCCTAGAAAGTATGAGGTTGATATTCAAGGTGCAGGAGAGATACCAGGAAAATAACCACAGAATTAACCACAACCATCTCTCTGAAAAATTGTAAGTCTCTTTCATGCTTCAGTTTTCCTTAATGATCTAGCTTAATACAGGCAAAGAGCAAGGTGTGTTCTTTCACTGCCTGTATTATTTAAATTACCTTTTGTCCTAAATATGCTTTTAAATGTCACAGTTTTGTTTTCTCCTTGCACAGATAGAAGCTAACAGATACAGAGTCAGGAATCATACAGGCTTCTGGAAATTTTCAAACACGTCAGCAGCCTACCTCCTGCCAGTGATAGTGACCTCTTGGGTCAAACCCTAGGTCCCTTTGATTTTCCTCCTGTTCTTCCAACATTTGCAGAGAGGCGTGGAAACCTCTCTGCTTGTCCCGGCTTGTGTGGAGATGCTTTCTTTGTTTCTTTTGATTCACGGGAAGAGAGGAGCAATCAGAGAAAAGCATTTGGTGAGGCTTTAGTCTGTCACACTTTCACCCTCGTCACCAACCCCCACCTCATACAAGCTAGGTGGTTCCCTGCAAGGATTAAACGCACATATCTGATATTTTCCAATTTGCAAACTTGAATTCCATTAGAATTTTATCATGTGTCATAAAAAGCAAAAACTGCATGTGCGCTACAAGTTATGGCATTCTAATAAAGCAAGTATGAATTTCATCATTTATTTGAAATAAATAATAGGCCACTTACTGCCTATATGCTAAATATTTAAATATCTTCGTACAAATCAGTACAAATATTTTGAGGAAATCCTATCACAAAACTTCATCAAAAGTTACAAAATGTTTATATCTTTTACGTAGCAACTCCTTTCCTAGGAGTTACTAAAAGGGGAAGGGGTAGGAAGCAACAATGACGTTCGTTCAAGACTGGCTCAGAATAACAAAAACGTAAACAATGTATGTTCTACACATATGCATGGCTAACACATTTACAGTAAAAACTCAAGGGAAATATTATGTAACTATTAGTAGTTCCTTTTGTTTGGAATACGTTCCCACCCCCTCTGCCTTGTTTCTCTGCCAGCTAACACCCACTGAGCCTTCAAGACTCAGGGTACCCACCCCTGTGCTTATGTAACACCTGAGCACACCTCTAAAATCATGTAGTGCCCATTCATTGTACCCCATTGACTTCGCCTGTGGAACCTCCCCCCCCCCCACCGGACTGCTACTTATTGAGGCAGAGATTGTCATTTATTTAATAAGTTAAAAAAAAGAAGAAAGAAACGGAAGAAGGCAAGAAATAAAATTATTCCTAATACATAAAATTTAGGCTTCAGCTAATTCAGAGCTGCCTTTATTCCCCACTCCGCCACCCAACCCCTCGCCACACCGGCATCCCCACTGAGGTCTCCGGTGGAAGATGAGAACTCTGCTTATAAGCTTTCTAGAAGGGGCTTTTTTTTTTTTTTTTTTTTTTTTTTGGCGGGAGGAGTAGGTGGGAGATTAGAAATGGGGCCCGTGGGATATTCCTGCACCCCCCCCCCCCAGGAATCATTAACATACTTTTATACTTCCTTCCATAAAGTTTGTTTCCATGAATATCTGAGTTGCCCTATATACTGTACAAATTGGGACTGCAAACGTGCGATGGGATGATTTGATTTTACACCGAAACCCGACACGCGTTCCCTTCTTTCTGGCACAGCTGCTTCTTCAAGTATTGCGCTAAGGTGCGCGCGGTCCTCCAGGGGTCAGCGGCTTGAGGTCCTCTCTTCCCCCATTCATTTCCAGCCGGGCTCCGGATACTTCTCGCAGGCTCCCTTTTGCCCGCCCGACTTCTGAGCGGAGCGCGCGGGTGGGAGGAGAACCGACAAATCCTCTCGGGCGCCAAGCGCTAGAGGAGCCGCCCGTGCCCGGCCCAGTCACGTTGGCTGCAAAGCGCAGCCCGGCTGCGCCGCGGCGGGGAGGCGCGGAGGGTAACTAAGGGGAGAGGATCACGTGAGAGGAGGAGTCTGACCTACTTTCCCCCGCGGCAGGCGCATGCGTACTCCCCATCTGCGCGCTAGCCGGGAGGCTCACGTGGAATCGCACGTGCCAGGTGCACCAGCGCCGGCTCCGGGAGGGGCGGGGCCGAGCGTGTGAAGGGACGCAGCCTGCGGGTCCTGCGGTCTTGACCCGCTGCACCGTTTTGCTCCGGAGGGTCGCTTGGGTACCCCAGGGGGATTTCCGCGAAGTCCTCGAATTCAACAGTAATGAATTCAAAGTTACTGTACATTTTGCCCTTTAAATCACCATTTCCACAACTCAGTTTATCCTGCAGATGGGCTCCTGCATCTGGAAACGAAGTCCCTGGAAGGAAAATCATTACATCATGGTTGGGCATCGCCAACGATTAGAAGCAATCCAACTGTCCAACAAAAAACGGGTACATTTAGGGGAACATAAATTACTATTGGGCCATGGTTGCAGTTCTCTGCTGCTCTTAAAAACACGTAGTCACTGATAAGAAAAGACCTCCAAGACACATGGGATTTTTAAAGAGATGGTGCGGAACAGTGTATGGGGTGCTTACATTTGTGAGAAAAAAAGTATCTGTGTATATGCATAAATGGATGGAATAGTTCTGAAAAGATGCACTCACACACAAAAAAACCTGGTAAAGGAAGGTATGCTAGATGGCTGGGAGTGGGTCGGGGAGAAGCAAGGCTGACTCTACACTTTTGTAACTTTAAAATTTTGTGCCATATGCAATCTATTTTTTCCGAATAAAATTTAAAAACAAAGAGTCATTTAGCACTTCAGAATCTGTGCAAGAGATTTTATGTAAATCATTTTCTTCCAGAAAGTTTGTCATGTACAGTATTTGCAGCTTTTCCTGTCCTGTTCAGCTCAAATTGTTTTTGTTTTTCTTGCAGTAAAGCATTGCACTGCCATCCGCTTGTATCTTAAAACTCTTAACGCTTTCTAATAAAGTGCTGAGAAGTTTTAACTCCCAAGGTAAACAACCTAAGTCCTCTACATCTTCAGGATCCTCTCCAAGTTCCTTCTCTTGAGGGAAGGCATGTTAACCAAGGGACTCTCAGCAACAAATATTTGCATAATTAAAGCCTGCACAGCAATTTTACATCTGTGATTAGCTTTTACTCTCCCAATTACTCTGTGAGTTTGTAGTGCAGATATTATCATCATTATGGTTATTATATGAGCGGTGGTTATATTTGGTTGCAAGTAACAGAAACTCCAATTCTAAGTAGGTTGAAGTGTAAAACTCAGTAAGTCCACGATAGGATGGATTTCAGGGATAGTTTGATTCACCAGCTAAACAATGTCACCAGGATCTGGTTTCTTTCAGTCCTCTTGCTAAGCCTCGTATAATGCCAGGTTCATCTCTAAAACTTTGGGAAGATCTCACTTGGTGAAAATGCCGCCTCCTTGCTAGAGGTAGCAAGTATCTTGCTTGTGTTGGGGAAGTGCCTATGCTTGAACCAGTAACACTAACAGGAGATGGGAATATACTGATTCGTTTGGGATAATCTGTTAACCCATGTGCTTTGGGTAGAGCTAAAGAAAACAGAGAATGCACTGGGAGAGGCAACCACATGTCCCTCACATTACTCTTGTTATCACCCTTCCTGCTATTATTTCCCCTTTCCGGATGTGGCAAGTTGGATTGAGTGATAGCTCTTGATTTGCTGCAGATTACACAGTCAGCATATTTGCATGTTTCTTTGCATGGTGTAGCTTCCCAGCAATGCAGCGAGCATGGCATCAACACGTCAGAAAAACCTCCGGTACTAGCAAAACAACATGAGTTATGATAAGAAATCAGTGATGCCATTTTGGAAGAATTACATAAAAGGAATGTACAAACACCACATTTATGTTCTATTTCTTCATCCACCCATCCAATAAATATTAAACGTCTACTATATGTGGAAACACAAGAGCTCTTACATAAAAACAGAAGGCATTTATGACCAAGTCTCTGAACTCAGAGGAAATAGAGTCAAGTTAGACAGACAAGCTAGATACTTGGAAAATATTAAAATAAGGATATGAGACACCATGCAATTAAGTGCCTAAGTGGATGACGATGCAGTGTGGCAGATGTTCAGAGTACAGGCAGAGATTGGTTGAAAAAAGATAACAAATAGGATAGGGTCTTGTAGGATTGCCCAGATTAGATATAGTCAGCAGGGGAGAAGGCAAGAGCTGTGTAGATGGTTGGATATTAGGTGAGCAAAAGTGTAGAAGTAGACAGGAATTCTCAAGATTAGAGATCAGACCTATTGGCACAGAGGTGATGTTGTTAAATGAGAGAACCCAGGTTCCTCCGGCCCATGACCCTGTGGCTATAGATGCATTGCAATTATTTCATTTGCCCTGGTTTCTAGTCCCACCTGCTCCTCAATTCCAAATCTCATCCAGCTACCAGAGAATACCCAAGGGTCTTTCACATGTGCTTGTGGATCAGTCGGCCAATTACTGTCACCACACAGCATCTGCCACAGTCTTCCTCTTCCTCTCCTGCTCTGGTCCCTTCTGCTAGAAAGGCAGGATGAAAGAAGTCTTACCACTGCTTGCCGGATGTATGGGGAAGAGGGGAAGCATCAAGAATGTTTGCAAGCATATCCACATTTTGCTGCATGCTGTGTCATCATGGAACGCATGACGCACAGAGAATGTCCATAATTGTTGTGTTCATGCAGTAAGGGGAAGGTGCCTCATCTGACACACTGGGTGTTCAAATATTTAGCAACTACCAGTTCAAGGTCAAGTCATACTCGCAAGGGCAGTATTGGGATTAGCTTGAGGTAAATTAAGCTAAGCTACTAGGGCACAAACCTTAATGGGGCTCTCACTTTTGCTCCCACTCTCTTTGTCTTATGGTCTAGGCAGCCCCAAACTGGTAACTTGAAGGCCCTCAGAATATCAGAGACATCTTAACAGTAGGCAATGATAGACTCAAACCCATGTATTTTATTTGTCTAGTTTTTCTCTCTTTATTCTTTAGTCTATACCCCAATTATACTTTAGACTTTGAATTTTTAACTAGGTGTGTGGATCTATGTGGGGATGTAAGCTATACATTCATCTGATAACTGAACATACATACATTGGGGTCTGCAAGGATGGACCAGGAATTCATTAGCTGTTGGGACCATGAGGAAAATAAAAATAAATGAAAGTCTTGCCTTCCAAGAGATCTTAGCCTAGTAGGGAAGATGGTCTACAAGAAGGAGACAGGTGAGTGTGTCAGGGTAGGCATAGGGACACGAAAGAGTGAATGGATGTTTCTCCCATGGTTTGACGTAGATGGGAGACAGCATCGTACCTTTGTGTGCCATGTGGTACCCGAGCTAGGTCTTCAGGCGTGAGGGCCCCATGAGCCAAGCATCGTGGTAAGCATTTGGGGGGAGGGAAAGGAGAAGTATTTAAATCCTAGATATTCATAAAAACTCATAGTCCACCCCCCCGGGCAGATCTAAAAACAGAAAACTGCAAAGGTCCTGAGAAATGGTCAACAGAAGATTTTACTCACTGCTATGAAGGGGCGGGAGGAAGGGCAGATACCCGGTGTGGGAAACGGGGCACCAGTTTTGGGCTTGACACCTGGTGTGGGAAATGGGGTGCCAGTTTTGGGCTTGACAAAACTACCCGTTCCATAACCCGGGTCGGAAGAGCTTCAGGTCACTGCGCAGGGTTGAGCACATGTGTGTAAGGAGACAAGCTTTGGACTAGAACTACCTTTCTCTTTTGCTTTTGATGTCCAACGTTATTTGAAATTCTCTAATGACCGACAGACGAAGTAGGTGCTGAGACCGATAGGTAGAAAAGGAAATCCAAAGGTCACACTGACAGAGAGGGTGTGGGGTTGGTGACAAGACCTCCAATCACCAAACTGAGGGTGTGTGTGTGATGCGGGGCCATCTTTAACCCTTTGACTGCAGAGCACTCAGGACCGAAACGTGCCCATTGAGGTGTGCAGAGACGGTACCAACCGTTACTATACACGGCGCTACTGGATACTCTTTGGTTTCTTACTGATCAAAATAATCCACCCAAGTTGGTTTCAGTTTCAATATTTTATCTTTATATCTATAAACATGTAAGAGGCAAACAAAAAATTTAACGTGCAATGATAAGACTTTGCCATATGAATACAAATTTGATAATCCTTTTCTGTATGGTACAACTCAAAACATCAAGATCATATATTTTTGGATTCAAATTGCCTTCTGCACATTGAAACTGCAGAGGATTGACTACTTTTAAATTTGAGATGGGTTCTACACTTTTCATCTTCCAAATCAGATTCCGGGCTACCTGACAGTTTACCTTTTTATGTGATAAGTATTTTCAAAGCTACCACTATATACAACAATTCTCCAACAACAATCGAGTCTTCTGAACTTGACAACTCTTTGAATTCATTGCACTGCGTATTTATTTATAATCCCACAAGAATTCACTATTTGTACAAATTATATCAGGCACAACTGTGAAAAATATTGAGAACGAAGTGTATGATGATTACACACTCAAGTCAGGTAACCACCAGTAACATGTGTCCTCAAGTTTTTGTTTGCAGAATGAACAGCGCCTACAGGCGTCCTTCATACCAAACAAACATCTTGTTTGAAGGCCTCTTGTTCGCAGTCAAAATGTTAACACCACAGGAATATTATCCAGGAATGAGCAAAATGTTAGGATCTTATAGAGGAGCTTAAGGAGCTTTGTTTTCCCTTCCCCCACATGTTCTCGAAAACCAAACCCAACTTTGTGAAATGCTCTGGCAGGATCATCCACTGGGGAAGACTCTTTTCGGATTACCAATAAGTCATGGCCTCCTGCTTTGGGAATGGCTTGTTCTCAGATAACAAGTTATTTAGTAGTGTGTATCTGTTAGGCTAGGGGAGGGTTGGTCACAGTAACAAACAAACCCAAATCTCTATGGCTTGAAAGTGCAAAGATTTATTTCTTGTTCATACTACATATCTGTCGTACTGTTCCATCTCATCATTGTTCATTGTTCTTACCTGGGTACTGAGGAAGAAGGTGAAGTCATTATCTGATACCCTGCTAGTCTCCTTGGTAAAGCAAAACTAGAGCTCTGGCAGTTCCCTATTTGACCGAGTAAATGCTCCAGTCTGGAGGTGGCACTCATTGCTTCCCCTCACAATCCACTTAAAAACTAGTCATGTGGTTCCACCCAACCACACGTGGTTATGTAAGTGCAACTGTACCTGAGGCCAAGAAGGAAAAGGAAATGGAATATTTGTGAATAGCATCAACAACTACTATCCACGTAGCACCCTTTGCTTCAAGTTGGCTCACCAAATTCTGTCTCCAGTGGGCAAGTTGAAACTTGGAATGATCATAAAAAATAATGTTTGTTATCATTCTGTTAGCATAAAGCTAGACATTAATCTAAGCACCTTCCCTGAGGTAACGAACTGAATTTCTCCAGCAACCTTGGAAACTGAGATGATCACAGAAAAGGTCATTCTAGGGTAGGGACGAGGAAAGTCTCTCCACAGGGAGTGTAACCTTAGAGTCATATAGATTTTATCAACAGAAAAATAAACTTATTTTACAAGCCAGGTTTATGAAGTAGGACATATCAGTGTCACATACATATCCGATTTCACCGTGTAAAGGAAGGCTAGATACGGTGTGTAATAAAACCAGGAAAGTATAAACTCACAGGTGTGACTCAATTAACTAGGACATTGTTTTCTTGTATTCCATTGTCCACAGTAATAATAATCACTTTATCAATCTAGGCACAACATTTTATCACAGGCTTGCTTCATCCAAAACAACCACAGGCTTCTCTAGGGAAACAGTGATTGGAACACCGTCCTCTGCAATGGCTCAGACATCATCCCAAGAGGGGCAATGTCAGGGGCGCTTCCTACAACATACTGTTTGCAGAATTCTACCTGAGGGACACCTGGAAATGGGTATGTGTATGCATGAGAGACAGAGAGAGGAGAGACAGGATGCTCTCTCAGCTGTGCTTAATAGTATCCCTGTGTTTTTCTTTTTACATCTATACTTTGCACAGGTATTCATGAGCAGTGTACTGGGTCTCTTTAGAGCAGTGGTTCTCGACCTTCCTAAAGCTGCGATGTATTTTCATTGTTACGAAGAGGGTGTGACCCACAAGTTGAGAACCGCTGCTTTAGAGAGACTCATAGATGCTAATGGGAGTCACCTACCAAGTATTTCTAAGCAATCGGTGCTGATTTGGGATAATGTTTTATGAATCACACACAAAAATAGGGAAAGGATATTGGCCAACTCTGAGGTGCTCACTATGGGCCAAGCCCCTTGCTAACTACTCTGTACGCATGATGGTATTTATCCCCAAAAGAACCTGTGATGCGGGCAGGGCTGTCATTCGTCTGGGTTGACACGAGACAAAACTGAGGCATAGCAAATTTACACTACTGGTCAACAGAATCAAGGTCTCCCTGACTCCAGAGTCCCCACCTGAGATCTCTGCCCTCGGGAGCCTTCCCTACTTGCCCAGCTTAGTCTGGAACTTAGTGTTCTAACTCTGACCCAGTTGGGTGTCTCCTGGACCCCTCTAAACTCATTGACCCAACATTTTACCCACAGCTTACTTCATCTTCTTTTATGCCCTTTCTCTCTCTGACTGCCAAAGTCCTGCTGCACCTTCAGACCATATCCAGAAACACCTCCTTTGCAAATACCATCTTGTCCTCCTGACCTTGTCGAACTGCGCTCACTTCACGTGGCTTTGTTTTTGTTGCCTGTCCCCTGGGTTTCACCCAACCTCTGTTGGTAGAGCATCGTACACTATATGCCTAATGTTATTCTCCAAGCACCTAGCTGACCCTGTGGTACGCACAGTAAGTACTTGATGAGTGAACAAAATGGACATGTCTATAGGCCTGAGAACATTGTTTAAGTGGTTACAGTATAAGAGGAGAACATTATCTCCCATCCTCCTGTATTTAAAAAAAAGACACATTGAAAAACAGAAACTAATGAAAATAAATCTTGTTAGAGTAGACTTGGGTATTCTTTGATCAACTATGTCCCTCAGAACTTAGTGATCTTTTGAGGAAGTTCGATATAACCTGAGCATACATCTGTGTGTTATTCAATAAGTGACTGCTATGTAGATGCCAGGGATCTGGCAATAAAGCAGACAGGCTATAAACGAATAAGGAAGGAAACATACCGTATGTCAAATGCTAATACCTGCTGTGGGGGTGGGAGGGGGTAAAAAAGGAGTATGGAGAACAGGAAGACTTGGGACACGATGAGCAATGTAATTGTATCTAAATGGTCAGAAAAGGTCTGTGCAAGGAGGCAATATTTGAAAAAAAGACCTGAAATAAGAGAGAGAGTGAATTATGCAGGCATCTGGGACGAGGCCATTCTAGGGATGGGAATGGCAAGTGCAAAGGTCCTGAGGCACAGGTGTGGTTGGTATTCAAGGAACAACAAGAGGACCACGGTGGCTGCAGTTCACAGAATATGGGGCAGAGCGGTATGCAAGGAAGTCACGGAGGTTATGTGTGGTGGAGCTGGTGCAGATTAAGTAGGGCTTCTTAAGCTATTGAAGAACTTTGGCTTTTAATGAGTGACATGGAAGCCATGAAAGATGGTGAGCAGTTTTCTCCTAACCCTTCAAAGTCTCTTGAATGCTATCACAATCAGGTTGATGAAAATATCTCTGATTGTATCTGAAG
>CAUYRH010068493.1:0-17809 GCA_963574655.1 Perodicticus potto
CCCCCACTCTCCCTCTCCCTCCCCTTCCCTCCCTCTCCCCTTTCCCTATCTTCTTGTGCAATAAGTGGGCTGTAGCCTACACTTGAAAGATATAAATTTGCCTCATATTAGGGATGTATACATTGGATACTTTTTCTTCCATTCTAGAGATACTTTGCTAAGAAGAACCTGATCCAGTTCCATCCATGTAAATATGAAAGAGGAAAAGTCACCATCTTTCTTTACGGCTGCGTAATATTCCATGGTATACATGTACCACAGTTTATTAAGCCATTCGTGTGTCGATGGGCTCTTGGGCTAGTTTCTTAAGCTGAAAGCTAAGGTCATTCATTTGACACTTCTCTTTCTTTTTCTAATACAGGTGTTTAATGCTATAAATTTCTTCTTAGGTGCTGCTTTAGTGGCAAGCCACAAATTTTGATTTGTTGTGTTTTCATTTTATTCAGCTCCAAATGCTTTCTAACATCCCTTTTGATTTCATCCATGGGTTATTTTGAAGCATGTCATTTGGTTTTCAAATATTTGAGGATATCAAATATTTGTTAATATTTGCATTGTTGATTTCTAATTCAACTCCATTGTGGTCAGGGGAAGGTAGTTTGTGCCACTGGAATACTTTTATTATTTTATTTTTTAAAAAATGTATTGAGACAAAGACTATAGCCCAGAATATGGACTATTTTCTCACATGCTCTGTGTGCACTTGAAAAGAATGTACATTTTTCTGTTGCTGGTTGGAATGCTCTACAAATGTTAGCTAAGTCACGTTGGTTATAGTGTTCTAATGTGCTATATTTTTGACAATTTTGTGTCTTATTCTTCTATTAATTATTGAGAGATAGAAATCTGACTATAATTACAGATTTATTTCTCTTTGCAGCTCTATCTGTAACTGCTTATGTATTTTGAAGTTCTCTTATTCAGTGCATAAATATTTAGAATTGTTATGGCTTCTTAATGAAATGACCCCTTTATCATTATGAAATTGGACTTTTCTATGCATATGATATTCTTTGTTATAAATTCTATTCTGTCTGATATTAAGACAATTACTTCAGCTTTCTTTTGATTAACGTTAGCGTACGTTGTTCCTCATTATTGACAGATTCTGCATTTGGAAATTCTGTTGAGAAAATTAATTTGCAATCCCCAAATTGATGCCTGTGGTGCTTTCAGTTATTTTTAGACATATGCAGACTGGCAAAAAATTTGAGTCGCCTGACACCCATATTTCCAGCTGAGGCTAACAGGACTCTGCCTTTCTGTTTCAGCTTTGCACTGAGATGATGGGGGATGGAGTCAGTAGGGGGCAGTGTAGCGCAATGAGCTCTGACTCTGGGGCCAGTTGAACAGGATTTGAATCCCAGCTCTGGCACATTAGTGGGGCAGCCACAGGCCAGTTACTTAACACTTCTCAACCTTGTTTTTCTCTTTAGAGAAATAAAGTAAACAGAATCTACTAGGATGAGATAATTTACGTGAGATACGTTTACACACACACACACACACACACACACAAACAATTTCACCTAGGAGCAATAGTTCAGTATCCACTAATTCAGTTTTCATGGTAACTTTATAGGACATAACTACCATAAATAACGAGAATGTGCATATCTTGTTCTATTCTTTTACTTTTAACTTGTGTCTTTAGATGTAAAATATTAAAGCATGCTTCTTGTTCACAGCATATAGTTGTTTTTTTGGTTGTTTATTTTTAATAATATCTGACAATCTCTTATTATATTTGGGGTTATCAGACCATTTACATTTAGTGTGGCTATTTATACGAAAAGGTTTAAATCTATCATCCTGTGTTTTCTCTTTGACCCATGTATTCTCTGTTCCCTTTCCCCTCTTTTTATACTCTTTTGTATTAATTGAATTTTTTCATAATTCCATTTTTTCTCCTTTGTGGTTATTTGCTGTAACTCTTTGTTTTCATATTTCATGGCTGCTTGATATTTTTAATTACAGGTTAGTTTCAAGTGATTTTATAACTCTTCACATTTGGTATAAGAGTCTTAAAATAGTTATGGAACTTCATCTTTCCCCTCCCAACCTTTGTGTTTGTTATTTTACATTTTACTTTTACATACATTTGAAATCCCAAATTGCATTGTTTTGGTTTTTGTTTAGTAAGTTATAGTTTATAGATATTTAAACAAAAAAATTTATATTTTTATCTATATAGTTACCATTTTTAGTACTCTTCATTCCTTTGTCTAGATCTATATTTCCATCTGCTATAATTTTCCTTCTTCCTAAATTTTGTTTTACCTTTCTCACAGTGTGAATTTTATTAGTGACAAAACATCTTAGCTTCACTATGTCTAAATAATTCTTTATTTTGCTTTCCCTTGAAAGGTATTTTTGCTGGGTATAGAATCCTAAAGTGACAGATATATTTCTTTCAGTACTTCATTCAGTTATACCATTGTCTTCTCACTTGAAGTGAGACAAAAACGTACTGTCATCCTTATCTTTTTTCTACCTTTATCTCTGGCTACTTTATCATTATTATTATTATTATTTTTTCAGTTTTTGGCTGGGGCTGGGTTTGAACCCGCCTCTCTCTGGCAACTTTAAAATTTTCTTTTATTTAAGATTTTGGGCTCGGCGCCTGTGGCTCAACGGGCTAAGGCGCCAGCCACGTATACCTGAGCTGGTGGGTTTGAATCCAGCCCGGGCCCGCCAAACAACAATTACGGCTGCAACCAAAAAATGGCCGGGTGTTGTGGCGGGTGCCTGTAGTCCCAAATACTTGGGAGGTGGAGGCAAGAGACTCGCTTGAGCCCAGGAATTGGAGGTTGCTGTGAGCTGTGATGCCACAGCACTCTATCCAGGGTGTCAGCTTGAGGCTCTGTCTCAAAAAAAAAAAGAGACTCTGTCTCTACAAAAAACAAAACAAACAAAACAAAAAATAATAAGATTTTGAACAATTTGACTATGATTTACCTTGGTGTTGTTTTATTTATGTTTCTTGTGCTTGGGGTTCAACTGTATTTATTTTTTCAAATAATTTGTCTGTCCTATCTCTTTCTCCTCTACATTGGGGGCCCCAATTATACATATATCAGGCCACTTTAAGTTGTCTCATTGCTCACTGATGCTCTATTTTTCAAAATTCTCTTTTATCTCTCTCTCTCATTTTTCATAGTTTCTATTGCAATATCTTCAAGTTTTCTAACCTTTTTCTTTGGGAATGTTTAATCTATTATTTCCATCTAGTATGTTCTTGATCTCACACACCATAGTTTTTATTTCTAGAAGTTTGATTTGGATGTTTTTAATGCTTTTTTATGACTCTACTTTCTGAATATATGGAATGAAGTATCTGTTTTAATGCCTTTGATTGCCAATTCTAACACCTGTATCAGTTTGGGGTCAGTTTCAATTGACTCATTTAGCTCTTAATTACTGGTCATATTTTCCTGCTTTTTTATATGCTTAGCAATTTTTTTATTGGATATCAGACACTGTTAACTTTTATGTTTTTAAGTGCTGGGTGTTTTGCATTCCTACAAATATTCATTTATTTTTTTTTTGAAGTTCGAGCCGGGGCTGGATTTGAACACGCCACCTTTGGTGTATGGGGCCGGCGTCCTACCCACTGAGCCACAGGTGCCACCCCTTACAAATATTCTTAAACTTTCTTTGTGACAAAGTTAAATTAACTGGAAAGTTGGACTCTTTGAGTCTTGCTTATAAGACTAGTTAGGTGAAACTGGAACAGTACTCAGCCCTGGGGATAACATTCCCCACTAATGAGGCAAGATGACTGTGTAGTAGTCTTTTGTAGACTACTCAGTGTCCTATGAATTTTGAGACTTCTTCCAGTCTGGCTGGTGGGAACAGGCACTATTTCTAGCCTGTGTGTATTCTGGGCGCTGTTAGTGCTAATCTTTTCTTTAGTTCCTTTCCTGCTTTTTGGTAGTTTTCTCATGTTCATCCACTTGCTGATTAGTTCTCAGCCTAATATTCCAGGAGAGCACTCTGCAGCCTCTTGTGCAGTGCTGTCCTCTGGGTCCCTGCTGTGGAAACTCCAGCCCTCTCTGTCACACAGATGCCCAGCTCCATGTCCTCACTACAGGGGGCCTGCTGCTACCCACCCTGTGGCACAGACTGCAACTTCTCTTATGGATCACAGTCCTTAGTTATCTAATGTCCAGTGTCTTGAAAACTTGTTTTATACATTTGTCTTTCTTATATTTGTTTCAGGTGGGAGGGTATTGTCCTCATTACTTCAGCTTGGCCATGGCAGAAGTCTAGCTCCATCTCTTGAATATAAAAACACGACTATTTCTATTATTTAAAACCCTCTAATACATGCCATAGCCCTTAAGATAAAAACACAAATTCCTTGACATGGTCTAAAAGAGCCTTCACAATCTGCCCATTACCTCTCAGCTTCACCACCATCCTCCTTTGTTCTCCCACCCGACCTTATTCTGTGTCCACTTGCACCAGAAATCTGCATGCTCAGAGGCCCCTATATGCTCCCCTTACCCCACCCACCACAGCATGCTAGGTTCCACTCATCTTCAGAGTCAAGGTAGAGTTCTCCTCTATAGAGAAGTGTCATCGACACACTGGACACTTCCTTCCATGTCTTTTTTTAAATTCCAATTAAATAAAGTTACTCAAAATAAGGACGATGGTTTTCTTCACTGCCAGGCCTTTGCTCTTGCTGATTCCTTTGCCTGGAACTCCCTTTCCATTGTGTCTGCCTGGGCAGTTTCTATCTGTCCTTTAAGATTCCAGGCACTATCACCTCCTCTTGAAAACTTCCAGGCAAAGAGTGATAAACTGGATGTTAGGAGCAAGATGGTGGCCGAATAACAGTTTCTGTGCAACTGGGCGCAGTGAGATTGGAGAGAGAAGACTCCAAGCATCTCTGGTGGGTAGGTTCATCCCAGAAACTTCCCTTCGGTGACACAGGGAGTCAGTGAGAGACTTCTGGACCCCACGAGGAGGACAAAAGCATTAGAAAACTGCCAAGTGGTACGTGTATTTGTTCAATCAGAGGCTGCTGCAGCTGTAACCATAGCAACAGCAAGAGTGCAAGCAGGAAAAGCCTTACCTATGGGCTGTTTTTGTTTTTTTGGACTTGGGCACTCGATTGAACTGCCTTGGAAGACCTTGAGTGGGTGTGCAGATGACTTGGGGCATTGTCTGGGGCCCCAGACTGAGCTGCTGAACTGGAAAGGAGCGAATATCGTTCAGCTGTGGGCTGCCACACAGTGGGGGAGCTGCTCCTGCAGGTTGCAGCGCAGTGATCACCGGGAGACCTTGGGCAAGTAGTCTAGGGACTGAGCTGCCCAAAGGCAGGGACTGAGATGCTGGGGAAGAGCACAGATCTAAGCGTTTGGCAGACTAACAGTCTTGGCCCTCAGGAGCATAGAGTGAGACCGGTTTTGGCGCACTGGATAAGTGGGCAGGCATGCCAGGAGAAATCCCAGTGAACAGTGCTTTCCTTGGAAAGCTTCTACTTAGCGAAGGTTCACAGTTTGGAGTGTCTTTAAAGTGGGCTGAGAAGACATTTGGGCTCCCAAGCCTGTGGGGTCTGAGAAATCAGCAGAGGCCTCCAGTTCCCATCTCATACAGTTGTATCAACATTGTGATTAACATCTCATACCTCAGAAGATCACCTGTTGCCCAGACAATAGTCAGCAAGATATATATACTGTTTGGTTTTTTGGTTTTGGGGTTTTGCTTTCTTTTGTTTTTTCTTAATTTCAACATTTTTCCTTGACATTTTACTTTTTCCCCCCTTTTTGTTCTTTTTTCCTCTTTTTTTCACTCTTCTAGTTTAAACACAATCTTCCATTTTTGCCTTCTTTAACAATTAGAATTTCATTTTTGTCAGTGTTTCTGCCCCTATTATTGGTTTTTTCCCCAATTTTATCCTGTAAGGATTTTTGTTTGTTTGCTTCCGTTTGATTTGTAGTATTTTTGTCTTTCCTCTCTAGCTGGTGGAGGTGGGGTACTATGTCTGATCAGGATGGCAAAGAGCTGTTGACCTCAAGAGAACCACCCAAACAAGCATCCTCAGAGGTTGGGGGGTTTTTAAGGTTGGGTCAAAGTACCCTACTGTACGCCTATATTACTCCTGCCTCCTTCTTTTGGTGCCTTTCTTCTTTTTGTCAATATTACCTTTTACCCACCTCCTCTTCTTTCTCTTTTTTATTTCTTTTTAAAATATTTTTTCCCTTCTTGCTCTTTAATCTTCTCATCCTTCTGGTACTGTACCAAAAGGACTCATTTAAAACTTTAGGCCAGAGGCACAGTAACTTAAAGAGCAAGAGGAAGTGAAAGGAAAATTAGGGCAAGGAAACAGATACAAGAAAACACTCATGAAGAAGAATCAGCAGAAAAATCCTGGCAACACGAAATATCAGTCCAGAGCAACCCCTTCAAGGGACCGTGAGGTAGCTACTGCAGAGGATTCCACCTATAAAGAAATGTTAGAAATGACAGAAGGGGAATTTAAAATACAGATGATGAAAACAATCATCTGAAAGAAATTGCTGAGAAAGTGGAAAACAATCAAAAAACAATGAAGGACATTGGTGAGAAAGTGGAAAACAACCAAAAAACAATGAAGGAAATTGCTGAGCAAGTGGAAAATAACCAAAAGGAAATCCAAAAACAGAATCAAACAAGAGATGAACAATATGAAGAATATAGAAAGGATAGAGCAGAACAGAAGGAACTTAAGCAGTCAATTAGGGAACTTAAAGAAGCAATAAAAGTATCAACAACAGATTAGATCACACAGAAGAAAGAATCTCAGAGGTAGAGGGTAAACCTCTTGAGATAACTCAGATAGTTAAAGAGGCAGAAAAGAAGAGAGAGAAAGCAGAACATTCAACAGAATTATGGGACTTTATGAAGTGTTCAAACATACGAGTTACAGGTATCCCAGAAGGGGAAGAAGAATGCCCCAGAGGAATGGAAACCATTCTAGAGAATATTATATATTTTTGTTTTTTTTATGATTTTATTTTATTTACTTATTTTTTAATTGAATCATAGATGTGTACTTGAGTTCAATCATGGGGTACAGTGTAGAGAATATTATAAATGAAAATGAAAATTTCCCTAATATCAACAAGGATTCTGAATACTCCTTTTAGAGGGGTATTGGACCCCTGGCCGCCTCAACTCAAACAGAGCATCTGCAAGACACATTGTGATGAACCTATCCAAAGTCAAGACAAAAGAAAAGATTTTGCAAGCTGCCAGGAGTAAATGCCAACTGACCTACAGGGGCAAATCCATCAGGGTGACCGTGGACTTCTCTAATGAAATTTTTCCAGCCAGAAGACAAAGGTCATCTACCTTTAATCTACTTAAACAGAATAATTTCCAGCCCACAATTCTATATCCTGCTAAGCTAAGCTTTAAAATTGACAGAGAAATCAAATCTTTTACTGACATGCAAACATTGAGGAAATTTGCCACAACAAGACCAGCTCTACAGGAAATACTTCAACATGTTCTACACAATGACCATCACAATAGACCTTCAGCAAAGTAAACACCCAGAAATTAAAGGACAGAACCTAGCTTCCACAATGATGCAAAAGACAAAACTAAGCAATGGACTTTCACATAGTAAGATGAATAGAATGCTACCATACTTATCAATTATCTCAATAAATATCGATGGCTTGAATTCCCCACTGAAGAGGCATAGATTGGCTGATTGGATTAAAAAATATAAGCCATCTATTTACCGTCTGTCGGAAACACACCTCACATCAAAAGACAAATTAAAACTCAGAGTTAAGGGTTGGAAGTCACTTTTTCAGGTAAACAGAATTCAGAAGAAAAGAGGGTTTGCAATCTTATTTTCAGATACATGTGTATTTAAAGCAACTAAAGTCAAAAAAGATAACGATGGTCATTTCATATTGGTCAAGGGAAAAATACAAGAAGACATTTCAATTCTAAATATTTATGCACCAAATTTAAATGCTCCTAGATTCTTGAAACAGACCTTTCTTAGTCTGAGCAATATGATATCCTGTAACACTATGATAACAGGGGACTTTAACACCTCTCTCTCAGAGCTGGACAGATCCTCTAAACAGAAATTAAAGATATTAGAGATTTAAATGAGACCCTGGAACAACTGTGATTCACAGACATATATAGAATACTCCATCCCAAAGATAAAGAATATACATTCTTCTCATCTTCCCATGGAACATTCTCCAAAATTGATCATATCCTAGGACACAAAACAAACCTCAACAGAATCAAAAGAACTGAAATTTTACCTTGCATCTTCTCAGACCACAAGGCACTAAAAGTGCAACTCAACACCAACAAAAATGCTTAACCTCACACAAAGGCATGGAAGTTAAACAACCTTATGCTGAATGACAGTTGGGTGCAGGAAGAAATAAAAAAGGAAATCATTAATTTCCTTGAGTATTAACAACAATGAAGACACAAGCTACCAAAACCTGTGGGATACTGCAAAAGTAGTCCTGTGAAGAAAATTTATTGTTTTAGAAGCCCTCATTCAAAAAAAAGAAAGAGAGCACAACAACAAACCCACAAGCCATCTTATAGAACTGGAAAAAGAAGAACAATCTAAGTCTAAACCCAGCAGAAGAAAAGAAATATCCAAAATTAAATCGGAGATTAATGAAACTGAAAAGGAAAGAATCATTCAGAAAATTAATGAAACAAGGAGTTGGTTTTTTAAAAAAATAAAATAGATAAACCTTTGACCAGACTAACTAGAAATAAAAAAGTAAAATCTTTAGTAACCTCAATCAGAAATGATAAAGGGGAAGTAACAACTGATGCCACAGACATACAAGAAATTATCTCTGAATACTACCAGAAACTCTATGCCCAGAAATTTGACAATGTGAAGGAAATGGATCAATATTTGGACTCACACCCTCTCCCTAGACTTAGCCCAGATGAAATAGATCTCCTGAACAGACCAATTTCAAGCACTGAGATGCTTGAAACAATAAAAAATCTTCCAACAAAAAAATGCCCTGGTATGGATGGCTTCACACCAGAATTCTATCAAACCTTCAAAGAAGCGCTTATTCCTATATTGCAGAAATTATTCCAAAAAATTGAGGAGGAAAGAATCTTCCCTAAAACGTTTTATGAAGCAAACATCACCCCAATAACAAAACCAGGAAAAGACCCAACTAAAAAGGAAAATTTCACACCAATTTCAATAATGAATATAGATGCAAAAATTCTGAACAAAATCCTAGCCAATAGATTACATCTTATCATCAAAAAAATCATACATCATGATCAAGTAGGTTTCATCCCCAGGGATGCAAGACTGGTTTAACATACGCAAGTCCATAAACCTTATTCACCACATCAACAGAAGCAAAAACAAAACCCCTATGATCCTTTCAATAGATGCAGAAAAAGCATTTGATAAAATCCAGCATCCTTTTCTAATTAGAACACTGAAGAGTTTAGTCATAGGTGGCACATTTCTTAAACTAATTGAAGCTATCTCTGACAAATCCACAGCTAATATTTTACTGAATGGAGTTAAACTGAAAGCTTTTCCATGTAGAACTGGAACCAGACAAGGTTGTCCTGTTACCATTACTATTCAACGTAGTGCTGGAAGTTCTAGCCAATACAATTAGGTGAGACAAGAAAATAAAGGGCATCCAAATGGGAGCAGAAGTCAAACTCTCCCTCCTTGCTGATGATATGATCTTATATTTAGAGAACACCAAAGACTCAACTAGAAGACTCCAGGAAGTCATCAAAAAATACAGTAATGTCTCAGGATATAAAATCAATGTCCACAAGTCAGTTGCCTTTGTATATGCCAATAACAGCCAAGATGAGAGGCTAAATAAGGACACAACTCCCTTCACCATAGCCCCGAAGAAAATGAAATACTTAGGAATATATCTAACAAAAGAGGTGAAGGACTTCTATAAAGAAAATTATAAAACCCTAAGAAAGGAAATAGCAGAAGACTTTAACAAATGGAAGAACAGACCATGCTCATGGCTGGGAAGAATCAACATTGTTAAAATGTCTATACCTCCCAGAGCAATCTACTGATTCAACGCCATCCCTATTAAAATACCAACATCCTATTTTCAAGACTTGGGAAAAATGATTCTGCGTTTTGTATGGAACCAGAAAAAAACCTATATAGCTAAGGCAGTTCTTAGTAATAAAAACAAAGCTGGGGGTCTCACCCCACCAGATTTTAGGCTGTATTGTAAGGCCACAGTGGTCAAGACAGCATGGTACTGGCACAAAAATAGAGACATAGATAGTTGGAATCTAATAGAAAATCAGGAAATGAAACCAACAACTTACAACCACCTAATCTTTGATAAACCAAATGAGAAACCTCCAGACTTTTGTTTTTTGGTAGAGACAGAGTCTCACTTTATCGCCCTTGGTAGCGTGCCGTGGCGTCACACAGCTCACAGCAACCTCCAACTCCGGCTTAGGCAATTCTTTTGCCTCAGCCTCCCGAGTAGCTGGGACTACAGGCACCTGACACAATGCCCGGCTATTTTTGATGTTGTTGTTGCAGTTTGGCCAGGGCTGGGTTTGAACCCACCACCCTCAGTATATGGGGCTGGCGCCCTGCCCACTGAGCCACAGGCGCCGCCCCTGATAAACCAAATGAGACTGTACACTGGGGGAAAGAATCCCTATTCAATAAATGGTGCTGAGAGAACTAGATATCCACATGTAAAAGAGTGAAACTGGACCCACACCTTTCTCCACTCACAAAAATTGACTCAAGATGGATAAAGGACTTTTAATCAATGATATATATAAAATCAATGATATGAGGATGATATAAATCCTCAAAGAAAGCATAGGAAAAACACTGGAAGATATCGACCTGCGGAAAGACTTTATGAAGGAGACTGCCATGGCAATTGCAACAACAATAAAAATAAACAAATGGGATTTAATTAAACTGAAAAGCTTCTGTACAGCTAAGGAGACAACAACCAAAGCAAATAGACAGCCTACCCAATGGGAAAGGATATTTGCATATTTTGAATCAGACAACAGCTTAAAAACTAAGATCTATACAGAACTTAAATTAATCCACAGAAAAAAAGCCAACGATCCCATACATCAATGGGGAAGAGAGATGAACAGAAACTTCTCTAAAGAAGACAGACAAATGGCTAACAAACATATGAAAAAATGCTCATCGTCCCTAATTATTAGAGAAATGCAAATTAAACCACCCTGAGATATCATCTAACCCCAGCGAGAATGACCCATATCACAAAATCTCTAAACTGCAGATGCTGGCACAGATGTAGAGAGAAAGGAACACTTTTACACTGCTGGTGGGACTGCAAACTAATACAACCTTTTTGGAAGGAAGTATGGAGAAAGCTCAAAGAACTCAACCTAGACCTTCCGTTTGATCCTGCAATCCCATTACTGGGCATCTATCCAGAAGGAAAAGAAACCTTTTATTATAAAGACACTTGTACTAGACTGTTTATTGCAGCTCAATTTATAATCGCCAAAATGTGGAAACAGCCTAAATGCCCTTCAACGCAGGAATGGATTGGCAAGCTGTGGTATACCATGGAATACTATTCAGCCATTAAAAAAGATGGGAGACTTTGCAGCATTTGTATTAACCTGGATGGAGGTGGAACACATTATTCTTAGTAAAGCCTCACAGGAATGGAGAAACATGAATCCTATGTATTCAACTTTGATATGAGGACAATTAATGACAATTAATGACAAGGTGGGGGGTGGAAGAAGGGGAGAGCAGACAGAGAGGAGGGAGGAGGTGGGGGTAAGGAAAAGAAAAGAAAATAGTGACTAATTCTCACATAAGTTGGATTTAATTTTGACCAAAGTACATTATTTGAACAATATTTTTAATTCAACTTGTTAATATGTTGTTTAGGATATTGCATCCTCATTTGTAAGTGAAATATGTTTGTAATTTCCCTTTATAATAATATATTTTTTCCAATTTTAATAAATACAATTCAATTTACCTTAAAAATGCTTAGTTTAGTAGAGTCAGTTTTATGTTAAACATCCGGAGATTCTAGCATCTGGGAATCAGACTCTTGTTGCATATCAACCTCCTGAGTCTAACACACCACCAGGATGAGTGACGGAAGGAGCCCAGCCAGCACTAGGAACTGACCCTTGGCTGGAAAAGCCAGCGTCTCTGGAAATCTCCAGTTAGCAAATTTGCAATCTTTTTTTTTTTTTTGAGACAGAGTCTCACTATGTTGCCCTCGGTAGAGTGCCACATGTCACAGCTCACAGCAACCTCGAACTCTTGGGTTTAAGCAATTCTCTTGCTTCAGCCTCCCAAGTAGCTGGGAGTACAGGCACCCACCACAATGCCCGGCTATTTTGTTGTTGTTGTTGCAGTTGTCTTTATTGTTTTAACTAGCCCGGGCTGGGTTCGGTTTAAACCCACCAGGCTCAGTGTATGTGGCCGGCACCCTAACCACTGAGCTACGGGCACTGCCAGAAAGGATTATCTTTGACTGATTATTAAATTCAGTAAGTTTTGTCTACTGCTATTCTCAAATCAATAAATTCCAATATTTAACAATCAACTAATCCCAAAATCAAACAAGGAAATTAAGAAGAAAGACATTTACCTCTTCTAAGCTAGGGAGCGAAGAAGAAGATACTGTCCGAGATGACAGTGGGTGAAATGGCTCTTGACCAATAGCATGTTGATGGTTCTGTATTTGTACAAAAGGGTTCTGTGGTGGCCTATGAGGCAGTGGAGGTAGGCCATAGGGAAAGCCAGGCCCCATTAGGTGATTCTGCTGCAAGTTAGCAAAAGTCCATGCTCCATCAGGTGCCAGGTATTTCAGGGGAGGTGGGGCAAGGTGTTCAGATGGCAACGAAAAAGGAGAGCTGAATATCTGGGGTGGGAGGCGCTGTGGAAATGCTGGGTTGTTGGCTACTTCAATGTCTCTGCTGTTGTCATTAAAGTTAGAAAAGTGGCTACTGTGGTCTGTACCGGATGGGGGAGATGGGACTGCTGGTGGGCTCCTAGTCTGCACTTGTCTGTATTGTAAAAGTCTTGATTGAGGTGGTGGCATTTCAGCTAGTTCCCGTGTTTCACTTTGATCACGATGAGATAGTTCTCTAATTAAGTCTTGAAACCTGTAAGAAAATGATGAAATTTGAGGAAAAGACAAAAGAAAGGCTCCATCATAGTAAGGAGAGCTTAGCCAACTACATACGTAATTTCTACAAATAAAATCATAATACTAATAAGCACGAGTATTAATCTCAAATGACACTGACACTGACGCTCAACAGATGAGAACTGAAGACACTAAATGTGCTCAATTACCTGATTTTTTTTTCCCTTGGTATTAAAAACACCTCTTTTTGTCTCTACACTCCTTTGATAACTGAAAGTTATAAAAGGTCACCATAGGCTAGGCACACTGGCTCACGCCTGTAATCCTAGTACTCTGGGAGACCAAGGTGGATGGATCACCAGAGCTCAGTTGGAGACCAGCTTGAGCAAGAGACCCCATCTCTACTAAAAAAAATAGAAAAATTAGCTAGGTGCTGTGATGGGGACCTGTAGTCTCACCTTACTAGGGAGGCTAAGGCAAAAGGATCACTTGACCCAGGAGTTTGAGGTTGCCACAGGCTAGGCTGATGCCATGGCACTCTAGCCTGAGAAATAGGGCAAGGCTTTGTCTCATGAATGCATGAATGAAGAAAAATAAAAGGTTGCCATGATGGTGGACCTTATTCAAAAGGAATTAGGAAATATTTCATGGCATTCACATGACACTGGCCATAAAAGCAAGCTTACAGTTAGGACCAAACACTTACAAGTAGTAAAAAGATAGACTTGTGTGCAACTAGGAAGAACTTAATGGAAAATTTATAATTTTTAACTTTTAATTTCCAGCTTACTTTTGTCTTTACTCATTCTTTGTAAGTATTATTACTAAATACAAACAAAACACCTATAGCGAAGCTATGATTCTCTTGCAGAAGAGACCACAAAGCAAGGGACCCCATTAATTTACAAACCAAATTAGATCATCTATGCCTAGGTCTGTAAGAGTTACTTCTAAATGAATCCTCCATATTTTAGAGTAAAATCAAGGAAACTTTGTAGCATATTGCTAAAAAGCCTGCATCCAATTTCTTTGAGGCAATATTGTAATTTGAAACTAAAAAGACTACATTCAAAAAAAAAAAAAAAATAGCCAGGGGTCATGTTCTGGAGGCTATTTTCAGTCTGCTTTAATACCTAGAATACGTTGTCTCTGCTTCATCTTCCGCACTGCTGGTGAGCTTCCAGTCTGCCCTCACTGGCGGCTGATGCAACCCGAGGGGTGGCTGAGGAAGATGCTGGAGGTGAGGGTGGTGAGGGTGCGGGTACGGGATGCTTCCCTGGCTGAGATAGGCGTGGTGCTCGCTCCACTGCTGCAGCCGTGCCTGCTGCTGCCTTAGTGACTCCAGAGCTACACTCCCATGTATTCGATCTGCAAAAATGTGAAAAATTTAAGTTTTTATGAATTTGGGACTTTAGTTTAATTTTTCTAAGAGTTTTTTAACAAACAGATTTTCTCCACAAAGACAAATAGCTACAATTTGGTTTTGGTAGAAAGTAAATGTTTTCTAAATTTGCCAAAAACCAGAGTTTTAGAGTAAATCAAGGAAACTTTGTAGCATTATTTGCCAGAGTTTTTGGCAAATAATGACGACTCTTACAGAACGATGAACCTGATGTCCACTGAATACTTCCTATCACACACCATTTGGAACTGGAATCTTATTATTACACTAAATGGTTTATTTTTGCTGGCATTATTTGAAGAAATGAATGAATTCTGACCTAAACCAACACTGTGTAACACATGTCATTTCAGGTGAATGATCTGAATTTCTCACATCTAGCAGTACTAAGAAAGCTTACCTAATGCCTCTCCTATAGGTAATGCTGGGGAGTTCTCATCAATGAAGTTATTCAGATGTGCAGGAAGAATGGGGCCGGGCTGCGCAATGGCTCTCAGAGGGCTGTGGCCTTCTTGCAGCATGGGAGGGGGCTGCTGCTCAGGAATCACAGCCTCTGCAGGAGGAGTCTGTGGTCGATGAGAAACTGCATTATTAAAAAAAGCACTGTTGGGTCCTGCCTGATACGCAGGAGAAAGCTGAGGCGGCGGCTGCTGAGGCTGCTGAGGCTGCTGAGGCTGCTGGCTCAGCTGATTCTGCTGAGAGACTACCTGATTTGGTGGAGGTGGCATTTGATTTGGTTGTTCAGGCAAACAATTCTGCGGCTGATTTAACAAGGTGTGCTGCTGTGGAATTGGGAATGGCGGTCTTGGGAGCTGGGGAAGGGGATGGAAATGACGATTAGGGATTGCATACTGCGCGTGGGGAGCAGGAAGGGGAAGATTTATGTGTCTTGGGTTGAGATTATCTTTGCGAGGAAATTTGGTATTGGGATAAATAACACCAGGACGTGATTCAGGACTTCTGTTCTGTGGATTTGATTCCAAATCAACCTAGAAAAAAATAAGAAGGCTTTTTTAACTACAGAGAATCTGAGTTCTGTGACTTTCCACCTTTTCCCAATCCTACCCATATAAAGGATACGATACATTCTTATCAGTAACAGCAGGAGTGCTGGGTGCCCACTCATTCATTTTTTCTCAATAAAATAAGGAAATATTTTTTAAATTAAAAAAGATAACAGAAAAAAACAGCATATTAAATTTGAGTCATGAGGAAAAAAACTGCCATTTTATTACTATAACCATTTTAATTCTTTTAAAAACATTTTTAATTTCACACTTTCTTCCTTAGAAAGCCATTTATTTCCTTCTGACATATATCATTAAAATGTGTTCTTTCCTTCAGATTTTATTGCTTTTATACAACTAAATACTTTCTCCAACTTACCTATATTAATAAAAAGATGTATCTCAATTAAAACAACTTTGAAATGAACAATGAAATAACCAGTTTGGATGTCAATTTTTGCCATGATATAATGACGTTCTTTACTTTAACATTCATCATGATCCTTCTGAGGACACTGTGCCTGGTGCTGACGATTAAAAAAATCAGTGAGAGGACTTGGCCTATACCATTAAGAGCCTAGAGAAGTGGTCTGTAAACTATGGCCCCCCTGCATCAATTCCCAACCCACCAGATTTCTGTGAATGAAGTTTTCCGGAACACAACCACACTCACTCACATATTGTCTGTGGCTGCCTTACACTACGATGACAGATTTCAACACCTGCAACAGAGACCATATGGGCCACAGATCCTAAGATTTACTATCTGGCTCTTTACAGCAGAAACCTGCTAACCCCTGGTTTAGAATCCAGCAGAAGATACTGACATCTAAACACATAATGAGAGGGACTGTTGGAAGATGTGCTCCCAGTGCCTGAGAAAATTAAACAAGGTTTCACAAAGCCGATGGCATTTGAGTTGAATCTTACAAAAAGAGCTGGAATATTCCAAAGTGGGAAGGATATTCCAAATAAAGGTAACAGCTTATGCAAAGGTTGAGAGAAGGGCAAAGCACGGCAGATTTGGGAAACAAGACAAGTTTTGCGTACATAGATCTCTGACTCCACTTGCTTATATGTTAGTTTTTCCTTCTTTACATCAGATGAAACAACAAAAGCCCAATTTACACAAGAGCCTGAATGATTATAATACTGAGTAATTGTTTTTGATTCTGTAAACAGCAGTAAACTACCAAAGGTCTTTAAGCTAGGGAGTATTAACATCCTTCTGAAACGTAAGTTTGATCATTAGTGATGCCAATGTGAAAAATGAAAAATAAGGTAGAAAGAGGCAATTTGTCTTTTCCAGCTCTGTTAAAACACTCAGGGAGCTGCTTTGGCCTATCAATCTCCTAACAAAGTTCAATGATGAAATAGTCTCTGAGGATTGCAGAGTACTTGCCTCACCCAAGACTCTCAAGTTCCAAGTTAGCCATGGAACTGGCCACTCCCAAGAAAGCAGAACAAGTAGCTTGTTCCTGAACTGCAGCTGGGATACATCTGGTGACCAAGCTGTTGCAACAAATGGCTGTGGTGCCAACTGTACCTCAAGTGCATCCTCATCTCTAATCGCCTACCTCGAACGGACTGCCATTAAATTTGGCCAGTTTTAGGTCTTTAAGATTACTGGGTGCATATAAATAATTATCTAAGAAAAGAAGCAGGAAGGATGACAACTGTATCCAAGTTTTCCAAAGCAGCTGCAATGCCTGCTCTTCAGATGCTTCAGAACCTGATGAAACTTCTTTATAAACAAATAGTTTCCTCCATAAATCTTCATCTTTTTAATGAATGAAATTACATTCATCTGCGATAACTTTTTTCCAGAAGATAATGTCAATATACTCTGATCACATGAGGAATACCATGACTTGATGTCAAGGCTGTTTGTGAGGAAGCTGGCATTGTAACGGCCTCCTTCCTTCTGACTTTGACATAGGAAACTAGGTCCGTGTCTTGGAAATTTAGATCAGGACTACACCACCACAATGACAGAGGACTGTAAGGTCTAAGAAGTCTGCATCTACTACTATCAGAATTAGGTCAGAATTAGATTTCTCTTCTACCACTTTTCTCTTAATACTGAGTAAAAGGAAAATATAAGTTCTTCTGAGGGAAGGAGCAAGGTGGGTGGGGTCTTGGTGTGTGCTACACCTTTTGGGGGCAAAACACGATTGTAAGAGGGACTTTACCTAACAAATGCAATCAGTGTAACCTGGTTTCTTATACCCTCAATGAATCCCCAACAA
>CAUYRH010068495.1:0-18253 GCA_963574655.1 Perodicticus potto
AGCGCCCCCTATAACCCCAGAGCGCCCCCTGTAACCCCAGAACACCCCTGTAAGCCCACAGCACCCCCTGTAACCCCAGAGTACCCCCTGTAATCCCAGAGTGCCACCCGTAACCCCAGAGCGCTCCCTGTAACCGCAGAGCGCCCCCTGCAACCCCAGAGTGCCCTCTTTAACCCCAGAGCGCCACCCGTTACCCCAGAGTGACCCCTGCAACCCCAGAGTGACCCCTGCAACCCCAGAGTGCCCTCTTTAACCCCAGAGCACCACCCGTAACCCCAGAGTGCCCCCTGTAACCCCAGAGAGCCCCCTGTAACCCCAGAGCGCCACCCGTTACCCCAGAGCGCCCCCTGTAACCCCAGAGCGCCACCCGTTACCCCAGAGCGCCCCCTGTAACTCCAGAGCGCCACCCGTTACCCCAGAGCGCCCCCTGTAACCACCGTGTATTTTGCTTTGCCCTCTGCTGACAGGAGCTGAGGTTGGCGTCAACTCAGCGTCCCCCACAGGGCGGTGTGAGGGGCGTCCGCCCTCCCCGGGCTCTTACCATCATGTGCTCCCCGCAGAAGATGATCCAGAAGGAGAGAAGCATCGCGTAGAAGATCCCCTGTCGGATGTCAGCAAACAGCAGAGTCCAGGTCCACTCAAACCCGATGGAAAACCACTCCACCGGGATATTGATAAAGGTCATGGAAATGCCAAGGGCAAAGATGACTCTGACAGCGAGAAAATATCAGGAAAGTCACTTCATCACCTGGGAGGCAGAGCTTCAAAAAATCCTTGAGACTCAGTTTGGAGAATGGAGATGTTAGTTACTGGGAGAAGCTATGTGATGAATTTCTTCCTCACAACCCAGTAAGTTTCCACACAGAGACACAAAATGTGCCATTTAGTTGGCAGGAAAAAGAAGTCTCGCATTTTCCACATCTGAACCCACCTCCTGAGGCCACTGTCTTTATTTTGGTGCCACCTCACATGAAGACCTTCTGACCATGTATGTGCCTGTCCCTTGGCTTTCTCAAAGACACCTCAGTGAGTACAACTGTCTTCTCTTGATCAGTATACTTGCCTCTCTGAGACAGTATAAATGTCTTCTCTTATCAACCCTACCACTGCAAACACTCATTATGGGGGTACCCTCAGCAAGTAGGAATTGTATAAGAATATTTATTTCAATAATAAATGACTCCAAACACATTTGAAATATAAATTCTTCTAGTTGCTTATTCAGCTTTTATCTTGCTTTGCCGCATTACACTACTCACTTCCACGTCTCTGTTAAAATCTCGGGGTTTTTTTGAGACAGATGAGGAGTCTCACTCTATCTCCCTGGGTAGAGCACCACGGCATCATCATAGCTCACTCTATTTTTAGTAGAGATGGGGTCTCACTCTTGCTCAGGCTGGTTTCAATCTCCTGAGCTCTGGCAATCCACCCACACTGGCCTCCCAGAGTGCTGGCTTTACAGGTGTGAGCCACCAGCCCAGCTGTTAAAATATCATTTTCATGCCACTGATGAAGCCATACTTTCCCACATCCATGGAAAACATATGTTCTTTATGCACAGGCCATGTGCCAGACGCTGATAGGGCCACAGATGCTGAAATGAACAGGTTGGGTTCTGTCGCCTATGGAGATGCACTTGGGGGAGAGTCAGACAAAGAGACAGTTCAAGTAGAGTCTGATAAGCACTGTCACATGAGCACACAAGCACGGACGGCTGCTGCTGTGCTCTGGCTTTGACGGAAGCAGAAACTGAGCTGAACTGGGAGTTGCACCAAGTGGGAAGGGTGTTCTGAGCAAGGGACAGAGCCGGGAAGGGGCACAGAGGCCAGCGAGAACCTGGTATGTTCAGGGATCTGTATGGAGCACATCTTGGGAAACACAGGACGTGAGACTGGAGCCCAAGGGTCGGCCTCGAGAAGAACAGCTGGCCTTGCCTATGACATCAGAGAATTTAGAATTTGTCTTAAAGAAACCGGGGACTGACATGACCCATTCATTCATTCCACAGACATTTATTAAGCTCCTGCTATGCGCAATCACTGTTTGAGGTGCTGGGGAGCGACAGGGTTCTGCTGTCTTGATGGGGTGAGGGGCAGGACAGGGAAAGATAATAAATGTTATGGAGAACAGTAATACCAGACAAGAGAATGGAGAGTGACTTTACAGAAGGTGGGGAGGAAAAAGCCTCTAAGATAAGAGATCCTAGAACAAGGCCTGAAGGAAATGAGAAATGAAGCCATGAGGACATCTCGGAAAAACATGTCAAATGATGAGAAGTCCAGAGGCCCTGGGTGTGCGAAGGCCCTGGGGTGAGGACGGGCCAGATGTGTCTGAACACTGTCCAGGGTCCGGTGGGTGGCAGAGAGGACAGGAGATAAGATCTGAGGTCACCAAGGGGTGGGACATGCAGCCTTCTGAGCTCATTTGTCCTTTTTTAAGCACCAAAGGCAGGCAGAAAAGCTTCACCTTTCCGTGCTGTACTCCTTTTTAGCAAAAGGATTTGTTATATAAAACTTGGATTCAGTCAAAGGCCACACTCAAGGACCAGGAAGACCACCAGGTCTCCCACCCTGGAGGCCACAGCAAAGAAGGAGAGAGGCAAGGAGAGAGCTGTGAGCTGAGTGCCGGGCCTGATTCCCTGGAGAGCAAGCACTCGGCTGCCTTGTGAATAGACTGTGGGGGGAACAGGATGGGAGCAAGGAGGGCAGCTGACCCAGCTGGGAACCCATGGGGGTTACTTAGAGGAGGGGGTGGGGAGGAGAGGCATGGGAAAGGAGGAGTCAGGTGATGCCTGCGTTTCCAACCGGAGCACCTGGCAGGATGGAGTTGCCCTTTAGTACAGTGGGGTGCCTGGGAGGGAAGAGGTTTGAGGGGGAGGAAGCCCAGAGCTGCTTTTTGGCCATGTTACGTTCATTTTAGATGCAAGTGAAGACATTAAGTAAACAGCTGGAATATTTGCGTCTCGGGTTGGGAGAGGACGAGGCTGGAGATACACATGAAGAGTCCCAGAGGGTGGATGGGCTTTAAGACCACTAGGCTCAGTGGGAGCCCCCAGGCGAATAAAGGGAAGAGGTCCACAGCCTGGTCCTGGGCCCTGGAAAGGCAGAAGGGAGCTGGGCTGGAGACTGGGCGAGGTCAGCAAAGGGCAGTGGCCAAGAGGGGGCAGAGGACTCTTCAAGACGAGGAGTCCAAGGCTGGTGACAGTCAGGACAGAGGACTGAAAAGTGCCCTTCGGACTGGAGCGGAAAGGTCCTTGGTGATCCTGTGAACACCAGTTTTACCCACATTGTGGGAAGAATCCAGACTAGAATGGACACAAGAGAGAACAGAGGAGAAGATCTATGGACGAGATTTTTGAGAAGTCTTGCCGTAAAAAGAGGAGCAGAAAAAGGGTGTGCGGCTTCAAGGGGACACTGGAAAAGGGTGAGTTTTGTCTAGGACCGGGAGACGGTCCAGCGTCTGTATGTCAGTGGAAGTACACAGCAGGAAGGGAGAGTCCGTGCTGCGGACAGGGCTGTGTCTGCAGGAACACTGTCTTCTGGAAGACAGAGGGGGTAGCTTCATCAGCAGCCCCCCCCCACCAGGGAGAAGTATTGATTCTGACTGTGGGGAGGGAAGCGAAGACAGGAGGACGAGCCAGAAAGGAGAGGCAGAGCCCCAGGGTTTAATCCCAGTGTGCAGGAGAAAAGGAGGTTGGGAGGCCCCTGGTCAGACCACAGCCTGACCACGTGAGCCAGACCCCAGGAGAGCCAGGAGTGTGGGCAGCCCGAGTCCCTCAGGGCACGTGGAGCCCAGCTCTTACTTTTCCAGGAGCACCGGGGGTCGGGCCATCCTGGTGATCCTCCTCCAGTACCACACCATGACGATGAAGATGCTGGGCGTGAGGAAGGTCTTCATGGCGAACCACACCTTGGTGAAGCCTCCGTTCTGGTGGATCCCCTAGACAGAGGCCAGTGGGAAGGCTGGAGGTGAGCAGAGCGCAGTGTCACTTCCAACCCCAAGTGCCGGCTGGGGAGCGGTCAGCAGAGAGCTGGTCTGCGGGCCCTGGTATTCCCAGCACACAGCCCGGGCCCCCTCACACTGCAGCGACACAGATCAAAAGGCTGAGAAACGGGAGGAGCCTGCTCTCTGTGAGGGACAGGAGACCGGGATGCAGAGAGGGCCGTGCACCCCCAGCAGTGCTGCTCACGCGCTGGGGTCTGGGAGAAGCGCTGGAGGCAGCCTCGCTATGTCCAGCAGACCTGCCTCAGACTCGGCGATGTTTAAGCTAACAATGCCTACAGGCCCACCTTAGAGGTACAGATTTACAGGGCATACTGGAAGCGTGGTGTCCCCTCAGCCACTGCCCCACAGAAAGCCACACTAGAGGTAGAACCAGAAATTTTAGGCAAAAGCAGAGAGGACCTTCTGTTTCTTCACACCCTTCTCAGCTCTTTAATCCCCCTTTGAGGCCCGTGTCAGACAAATGTGGTCTACATGGGGCTGTGGGGGTGTTTTCTCCGTGCTAAGGAAGTGATTAGGAACATGAACAGAGATTTTCCGGCAAGGTTTTCATTGAAAAGTTGCAGATGGGTAAAAGTATCAAGGTAAGTCTACATGATACTATCAAAGCAGTACTGGGAAGCATATTTATATTATATCCACCCCCTATGTTCTGTATACCATAAGGTGAAGAAAGTAAGCAATAAAAGTCAGTTCAGTATGGTCCTGTTTTTTTCTGGAAGGGAACCCTCACGTATGTATACACACATAGAAAAAGCCTGGAGGAGATACGTGCAACCCTCAGCACCCGCGGTCACTGTGGACGGTGGGTATTACAGGTAACCTTGTGTCGTCTATGTCTTTACCTACCCTGTAGTTTTCTACAACAAATGCTTATCTACCTTTCTCCCAGTTAAACAAACAAAATGGAAAGAACCACTGTTCCCTCCACCACCTGTGCTGGCAAGGTGAAGCATGTGAGAAAGGAGATGCACTTTGATCTTGGCACTATTCATTACGCAATTATGGCCATAATGTTATAATGATCGTAAGTGATTTTAAGCCCACTTAGGACTTAAGTGGGTGCAATAATTGTATTATTTTCAATTTCTGTAATCTCTCCCACAAATAAATTCACTCTGCAATCTCAGCCGTCCTGGGTATGGAATTATTCCCATTTCTCAGGTCAGACGAGTGGAGCTCAAGCTGCCGGGAGAGAGACGGAGTTCCTTTCCGAATCACACCCCCACAGGCCCGTGTCCCGGCATCACAGCCGGCTGGATCCGTTTCCTTCACTTACCACGAACCGAATGTCCTTGATTTCCCCAATGCCCACGTTGATTTTTTTCTTCTCATTCACGGGCAGCCGGATGTTTAAAAGGTAAAACTTATGAGCCACAGAGCCGATTTCCATGAAAGGAAGGACATCACACTCATAGTATCGGCCCTCATGCTCGGGAGTCTGGAAACAGAACACAAGGTTTGAGGCAGGAGCACTATTTCCAACAGACTGTGTCTGTACTCACTTCCCTGGACGCATAGCACCCATTTTTAAAATCTAGCATTTATGTGTGACTTACTTTAGATTATTATGAGGGTACAGACGATGTTACATTATTTGTGTTTTCTAGTTGAAGTCCAAGTTGCAGCTGTGCCCCCACTCAGGGGTGTGCTGTGTACCCCGACATTGTGCCCCTTAAGCGCTCACCCCTCCCCTCCCTCGCGCCCTCCTCCCACTTGAGTTTAATTGTTTTCCTTTCGGGTGGGTGTGTAGTCCTTTATCTATTACTTTCGTATTAGTATTGAGTACACTGGATCTTTGAAAAAGCTATTATTTAAAGATACGCCTTAGAGGTACAGATTATAGGGCACATCATCCCAGCCCTAAGAAAAAAAGAAAGAAAAAGAATAGAAAGGAGAAGAAAACAAAATCAGCCACAATCAAGGTAGAACCAGAGATTTTTTGGTGAAAAGCAGAGATACCTTCAAGGTCTTTACACCTCTCAGGTCTAGAATATACTTCAGAGCCTCACACAGGAGTCTTGTTTACAGGGCCAGGAGAGATTTTATTTGCAGTGTGTTGTCAGAGGCCTCTAAGGCGCCGTGAAACAGTCAACTTCTCAAATGTTTGGGAAGAAGCTTCTGCTGAAGTTCATTACTCTTTTTGATGAGGGATAATTATTTTCATGGTTTGAGCCTGAAGGGGCAGCTACAAGGAACTGAAGTAACCCAAGGAGCCCTTAGAATTTGCAGAAGACAGACAGGGAAGGAGGGGAGTGATGAGACTGCCGGAGAAACTCACCCAGAATGTCCTGCTTCCAGAGCCTCTTAACTGCCCAGTAGGCACGAAGGCAGAGAGAAGCAGAAATCCAAATTAAATAAAATGTAGCCCAGTTTCCGGAAAGGTTCTTGGGCTTCCTTGTAAACAATCTAAGAGGTGCTGCCCCGCACACGCACACGGGGTGGGAGACTGGAAAGCAGGCTCCTGACCGACAGGCAGAGCTTCCAGGGCCATGACCAGACTTGGGCACAAGGAGAGGTCACACCTGGCAGAGGGGCAGGCTGACCCCTGGCCCAGGGCTCCCACTCGCCTCTGCCCTTCCCCCTGGGTGGCAGATACAGCCCATGGCCATTTTCATTAGACACCACCAGGCGATTGAGGTGGCATGTGGGACTGAAACACATTCTCTGTAGAAGGAATTCTGTTCTCATGCAAACCTCACTGCAGGGTGGACCATGCTTCCTGTGCAGGCCATCTCTCTCCCACCCACCCTTTCTCTCTTACGCTTACAAACCAGGGCTGGGATTAGGGCTCTGCTGGGACCTCGGAAACAGCAAGCAGGCTGGAGTTCACCCTCAGATTAAGCTCCAGTGAGGAGGCTGATTATCCTCTGTGGTAGCAACAAGAGGACAGTTTTCTAAGGTGTTTTATACGATTCAGAGTCTTGACGTATTTAGAGAAAGGGGGCTCTGAATGGGAAGGGAACAAAACCACCCTCTGGTGGGTATCTTGCTCAAGGTCCCAAAAGCAGGAGCGGAACTGGGATGAGGACAAGGGCCCCTGAGTCCAGCTGCCCACACTGCTTCCCCCTGGGGATGAGGACGGGCAGTGGGGCAGCAGGAAAGGAGTGGCGTTTCCTCGGCCACGCCAAGGTGCAGGCACCTGCCCTGATGAAGAGTCCAGGCCAGCAGGCTGCAACTCTAGTCCTGACCTTGTCCCTGCTGGGCACCTGGCGACACCCTGCCTCCTTTGGCCTCAGTGTCCCCCTAAGTAAAGTAAGAGTGTTAAATAATATGGTCTCTAGGGTCACTTCCAATTTCTTGCCATGGGCTTCTGGGTGTCCCACACCTCTCTGTCTGTAGAAAGGGTGACACTACCACCCATGAGGCCATTTGTTTACCTAAGTTCAACAAATTTAGAGAGACCACACTGGCTTCTAGGATCCCGGCCTGGCCTATGTCTCAGCGACAAATTCACTGTATGCTGTCATGGGCTTTTTTTTTTAAAACACACTGAAGTTCTGCCTCTGTCAGTATTTAGGGCATTTAAGAAGAAAGGTTCTTTTTTCTCTCCCTCCTTCCCCCCTCCCTTAGTCCTCCCCCAACTCCAGCATGAGACTGGCTAATTAGGACAAATTACAGCAGGTGGCAACTTGACTTTTTTTTTTTTTAACTTCACAATCCACCAGGGACTAAAAAGCTTTAAAGCAATTTCTCATTTAATCTTCAGACTGAAGACTAAATTTCATTGCAATCAAAAAGCACAGACTTGATGATTCATTTCCTTCACACTTTCCAGGTTTAATATCTTTCTTGAAAGGGATTGACACGTCCTAAAGATAATGAAGCAGCCGTCATTAAGAAGCAGTTGCAGGCAAACATCCCTCCCCCTGGCCCTGCTGCTGGGCGCCCTCCGCCCGTGAGTCAGGTGCCCCCTTTTCTGAAGATGAAATTCTGTATCCAAAAGCTCTCTGGTTTGGGTGTTCAACCGGTCTCCCCGCTCAAAGATGCAATCAACGTGAAGCAACAGCAAGAAAGGTTTTAATTAATTTCCTCTATTGCCTTCAAAGATCTGAGCGTGTTGGCTGTCCTCTCCCAGGTCCTCTGGCTTCTCTTTGCCGACTGTATTTGTAGCTTTGTGGGGGTGGGGGAGGCCCTTTCTGTGGCACTCAGCAGAGGGTCTTAGACAGTGGCTCTCAAACTTTATCGAGCTTAAGGCCTAAATTGAAGGCCTGTTAAAACAAAGACCCACTGGTCCTGCCCCTGAAATTGTGATTCAATAGTTTCAGGCTGTGACCTGGGAATCTGTAATTCCCGCAAGCTCCCAGGTAGCACTGAGATGTTGGTCCTCAGACCACACTTTCTATAGCTCTGGTCTGGACCCTGCCGGCTCCCAGTGCTGTAGTCAGTAGATGTTCAGTGTGTAGGGTGTGACGGCTACCCACAAGCCTCAGTTTGCCCTGCTGTCCTGGTAGACACCTGGTTAACATCCTCTTTGACTCCGAAGTACGTCTCAGACAAGACGTTACATTATAAGGCCATCTTGCCTATGTTCATCTGGTCCTTACAAAGACTCCCAAGGTAGGTGTTATTTCTGCATCTTGCAGAAAGGAAGCTGAAGCTTGGATGGATTACGTAAGTGCCTCTGAGGTCACAGTCAGCGACACGGCCTACAAAGCCAGGCATGCTTCCTACATGTCCACGCCTCTCACTGCCGCTGCTGGGCGAGGCCGCCCACCCAGCACCCACCTCTTTAGGAGGGGCGGGTAAGGCTGGCGCAGTGCTCAGAGGCTCCAATCTGACATTCCTACTATTTCATAGGAAACCCTGACTTTGCCCAAAGGAAAGGTTAGGAGAGGCCAGCGGTAGGAGAGAAAAGGAACAAAAATCATTCCAAGCATTACAGAGCTGTCCAGATCTTACAAGGGGCAACTGATATGAAGCTGTCACATGAGAAAAGGCATAATCAAGAGTGTGCCCAGTGGGGAGCCTGGAACTGAGAACATTCCTGAACCAGCAGGGACCCCGAGATCACCTAGTTAGTGGAGTCCCAGGCCAATACCCTGAGGAAGTGAGCAGTAACCCTGGCTCCATCCATCTTCATTGAGACTTTGAGAAGTGGGGGGTGGGGGTGTGCGAGCAGCACCTGCCATTTGAAAAGGCCCTGTTCACACCACCTAGTTCCATCGTCTTCTGGGGATCAGAGTCAATCCCTGTGTGTTAATTTATGAAGCATCTGAGGCCTTGACCCACAGGAAATGCCCCCTGACCCCGATACTCGCAGTGCAGAGCCGTGATGTCCCTCCATTGGGGGGCTGAGTGAGTATTCCTGGAAAAACTAGAGAAGGGGGAGTCCTAATAATGGGTAAGATGACAGGGGGTATTAAAGGAAGACTCCCTCTCATCCTTCCTCAGTCCTGCGCTGGCCTGTGGTCTCCACGGGGTCCTGTGGCCTCCTCACTTACATTTGAATTCTTACACACAGATACCTGAGGAACTGGGATACAGACACAAGTTTTGATGCAACAGGGGCATATTCTCACCCTCAAAATAACTTAGAATGTTGTTCTCCAAAGATTTTTAGCTATTTTATATTCAACTCATTATTTTATGGAGAGAAACAACTAAAGGATTTCAAACAGACATTCCTTCTTCCTCTGTTCTTTCCTCCCTTGCTGGGACATGAACTCTCCACAATGCTCTTCTATCTGCTCGGAGGGTAATGACCAGCCTTTGTGGATCACGGACGCAAAGAAAGAAGGCACACATGTGAATGTAAGCACAAATCTTCCCACCTACTTGGGACCCAAATAGAAACTCCATCAACTTAGACATCAAGGCGTCATACCTTGGGAGGTGTGAAGGTGCACTTGAGTTTCCGGGGCACTCTCTCGTGGGCCATCTCAGTCCACTCGGCAAACATGTCATCACGGTAGGCCAGGGAGACGTCCATGGAAACTTCTGCATTTTCTCCTATAAGAGAAAGAACGCACAATTCAGAAATGGCTTTGGAAAGATACCTTGGAAATAGTTCAAGAAATTGCCACAGGCTCTGCCATAGAAACCAACAGACGAGATGTCTCAGTTCCTATCGAATTCCAAACCTGAAAACCCCAAAGCCATAGGACGAAAGGCTCAGCCGCATGCTCAGGCCCTCCCAGATCCACCCCACCAGAGTCAAGAGCTTCCACTTGAACTCCTCCAGACATGGGGACTCACTCTTTCTCAGGCAGCTCAAGTGCTCAGATTCTGATACACAGTCACAACTTCTCCTGTAACTTGCACTCCACACCCCAAGGAGGCACATGGAGAATGAGGCTCTTCCTGCTTCCACGAAAGGTGCCTGCGGTACTCAAGAACCAGACCTGTGTTGTTTCTCCTCTCTGATAAGCAGGACCACGTCTCTCAAACACCCCTCAGATGTGACTCTCATCCTTTTAGAATTCTCTGAACACACCCTGGTCTGAAAGTTACTCCCAAACGTTCTCAAATACAGAATCTGTTACTTCTCTAAAACTCAAAACCTCTCCATGCTGTAGACAAAGTTAACGTAAGAGGCATAAAGTTTTTCCAAAATTAAAGACTTGCCCACAGGTAAGAACATAATAATGAACGTGTAATTGTGTGAATGAGCGCTCACACGTACATCCGTATCAGTCAGGACCAGGAATGAGCTTGACTCAGAGAACTCTTCAAAAGATCAGATTAATGAACATGGCATTGCTTACTTTATCTGTGTTGTACAGATGAGGTGTGGGGCATGTTTAGGAACAAGGAGATCTTAATGAGAACAAAAAAGCCAAACCGCAATTCTAAAGATTGAAGAGTCACCTACCATCAGGGCTATGAAAATGGGCTCAATTTTAGGCCTAGGCGATTCAGTAAGTCTCAAAATCTGGACAACAGAGTTTGCCCATCTGAAAAGTAAAACCTCCTTTGGTATCATCCAGGGTGTGATAAGGCTTAAAGAAAGTCCAGGTGGTGAAAACATTGCATGCTGCCTGGTGTGCAGCAGGCGCTTAATATATGTCTACTGAAGCTGAACACACACAAGTTATAAGTGGAAAGATAAGATAATGACTATGTGAAAAATTCGGGCTTTCTGTCCACTGGTCTAGTGTGTCTTAAAGCTGGTAAATCCCTCATTCTTGGAGGAAATCCAGGAAGAGGAAGAGATGATACCAGGATGGAGGATTTAAAGCCACTCCTAAGTCAACAACCCTCGGTGAGCAGTGCCCACTGTGCTATTATCACCAGAGTAGAACCTCCGTAGTCCACTACCTGCCTGCACTCCTGAGCTTGACCTAAACTTCACAGACCAGACGGGACCCTCATGTGCGTGTCAGCACAGCAGGCTGGCTTCTCTTGCTGACCACCTCCGTGGGTTGCCCAATTTGCTACAGGCTTGGGTGGTCAACTTACAGAGGTTCTACTGCATTTAAATCCTCCGTCTCACGTGGGGAATTAGCCACTGTGTTTCTCTCCTCTCCCTTCTGAAATTCCACAAAAGAAGACAGTAAAGAAAAACAAAAGATATGAAGTCACCAGAGGGAAAAACTGCAGAGACGACCAGACCGGAGACCACAACAGTTGTTTACAGATGAAGAATAGTTGAAGTGAAGTTTCCTGACAGCTGCAGCCTGAACTCCCTCGAGGAAATGTTCTGGAAAAATGACAGAATCTGAGTTGCTCAGAATTTGAAAGCACCAGGGTTGCAGAAGACGGGGTGAAGCACGGCCCAGACAGTAGGAGACAGGGTCAAGGTGTGCACACAGAATGGCCGGGCCCTCAGATCTCCCACATCCTCCCATCTCTGCACAGTCCAGGGAGAGACTCTGGCCTTGAGAACACCAGGCTGTACACAGACCCAGGGTTGGACACCAGGAATCACAAGAGTCTACAGAAGAAACTGAGCAAAGCCCCGACTTGGCAGCTGCAACATAGTCTGTCCATGCCCTTGGCCAGGGACCAGGCTGGCTACCGCTGTTTCCACTTAGCAGCCCCAGTGGTCAACAGAAAGCAGGGCCAGAGGCCCCTCCGGGAAGCAAACAGTAGGCAGCAAGGTATATCCCTTTCCCTCCTAACACCAGGGTTAGAAACCAGGACTTTCAGCTATGTTGAAGGAGCACTTGGAGAAACACAGGACTCTAGAGTACAAATCTGAAAGGTAAGAAGGTATCAGCTCACAGGCCATGAGCCTGCACATCCCGTGTCCCTCAGAGCCCTTGGGTTCAGAGCAGCAAGGGCCTTGGACGCAGGCAGGAGGGGCCCTGGATCTGGGTCCTGCACTTCTAAAGGGTCCCGCTCCATCTGGCTCTCTGCCTTACAGCTGTTCCCTTCCCTACAGGACAAGAAGACCCTCACCTGAACGGGAAGTGCACCCCAAGCCCACCCACACCCCATTTCTAGACCACTCTCTAGGAATGCAGGACCCCAGAACACTCTCCCAGACAGTCGTGATCCTGGGCCTGTGTGGCTTCTTCCCCAGATTTGGCCTCCCAAGAGAAACTAGGCAACCACTTGTGCATCTTGGGTGGTCAGCTGTGGTCAAGAGGCTGCTATTTTGTAGGAAGAAACAAAACAGAGCTTGAGCTTGGAGGTTGGGATTTCCACACACAGCAGGCAAGGCCCCTGTCTGCATGGAATGGAGCCAGGGATGGGAGGAAAAGGGGTGGAGAGGCCACACATCTGGCCAGTCACATTGCGGCACAGAATTCCAAGGTGTCCAGAAACCCGATTCAAACCTGGCCTCCAATTCATTACGAAGATGAATTTGCCATAATCAGAGGACAGAACACCCTTGGCCTAACAGTTTGTTGCCTGATTTGTCACTGGTATACACTCAGACACACGGTGTGGGGGAAGGCTTCTCTGGTACTCTTGTGCTGTTAGGGGCTGGCCTGGCTCAGAGCAGGGGCCGTGGGGAGGGAAGGCCGGGTAGCTCACCTGCTATCTCATCTGTTGAGGATCCTCCAAGGAAAAAACTATTTTAAAATATGGCATTAACAATAAAAATTGTAAACACTATTTTAATGTACAATTACTCCGTTAAACAGAAGCACAGAAGCCCTCAACGCTACCGAGTATGTGGGACAGTCCTTTGATGGAGGACCACGTGTAAGTCCACAGATGCTAAGTGACTTGTATCAAGCACACCACTGATTGTCGGCAACACGAGGGAGATGAGTATTTTGAAATTACTTTAAAAGACAACTATCTTTTTTGTGCTGCTTAAAGCAAACTGGCTAACCTGTCTAGTTACACATTATGAGTTCGCCATGGCTTTAAGGACAGCAATGGGTCTCCCTCGTCAGACGCCAGCACAGGCCAGCACTCTCCCCTGCGCCCCCTCACACCCATTCCAGGAGAAAATTATACAAACTGTCCAAGAATACATGGCCAGTAAACGGCAGACAAGGACTTCAGCCTCACCGCCTGTCACCCCAGGGCCCCATTATTCTCTAACTTTGTTGGCAGAAAACAGTGGAATTCAAAAGAAATACACCAGCTGAGTCAAGGTTTTGTGAAAATTAGCCACTCAACTTGGACCCAACACCCTTCCAAGCTTTCTAGAGGGTAGAAACGTGCTGTATTTCTAAAAGGCTGTAAGTATGGCTCATAATAATATCTGGAGTTCTCTCATCTGAGCTTTGAGCAGAGCTGCTGAAATCAATACAGCAGCATATCATAAATCTGACCACAGAAGCATGGAAGGGTTAAAGAGAACCAGGCTGGAATCTGGGGGTTCGGAGCTTCTGTCATGTTTCTGCACAACTATAGGTGGGGTCACAGACAGGCTGGGGTGGCCCGGGAAGCCAGCCCTGGCTGAAGGAGGCGGCCACTGAGCCCCAGTCAGGTGTTAGCACAGGTGCGTCTTATGAGATCTTTTTTTATAAGAGAAGCCAGAAATTCCGGTTTTTATAAAGCATCTCCCAGTTTTTAAATGTCAATAACGAATTCATGAAAAACAAAACCGAAAATCTCTGCACAGGTCAGCTGGTAAACGTCAGGACACCTGCCACCCCTTCTTTGTGGAAGGGACACTAATCTCTTTACACCATTCCTGCCCTTCCACTTCACATCAAGTAAAGCTCTTACTGAAGCTTTCTGTTAGTGGTCGTTAATTTACACAGCACCTTCTATCTGTCCTCGCACGTCACCCCTCTTCCTCTGCACCTGGGCAGAGGTATCATCACTCCAAGTATGAGGTGGAGAAGGTCACACCCAGAAAGCCAACCTGCAGAAACCCCAGCCTGGCTTCTCCAGCTGCATGGCTGTCATCATACAGCATTTCTCCATCTCTGGTGCAGCGTATAAAAGACAGAGGCCACAGGATGACTGGCCTATTCAAGGGACCCTCTTGTCTCCCTCCTGCCTGACCCCCCTACCCTCCCATCACCATGGATGCTCAGGTTTCTTGCCTCCAAGAAGAGAACTTACCTCCTAGGATTTTGTTTTCATTATATTAGTTACTGCATAAAAAACACTTAGGACAAAGCAGAAAAAGGGTGAGCTATAACTGTAATTTTACTAGGGAAGTGAACTGCCTTTCATTCATATTACCAGATTTCAGGCACAGGGAGCTCCCAGCATACAACCCTAACCCAAACTTGAGTCACGAAACTCAGAAAGTGCCTTGCAGAGGAACACAGCAAAGCTGTGAGTTGGCCTCTGAATCACTTTTCCTTTTGCCTTCAATAGACCCGGAAATAAAGTTCAGCTTTAATGACTATGTTGCATTTAATAAAACACTGATTTCGTGACTCCTGGGATACTGCGTGGGCAATACTTCCCCTCCACCCCTACCCCCTGGGGATCACGAAGGTAAAGAATCCAGTTTGAACTCCCGGGGAGAGAGGCAGAAAGGCCAGGCTACATTTGCCACTGGAGAACCTCCCCTATAAAACAAGGACACTGGTTATACTCGTTCTGTGGGGCACAGAGGCAAGGTACGAGCATAAGACATTTATAGATTTGAAATTAATCCATGGTTTCCCACACCTATAACCAGACCAGCAGCTTTGGTGTAGAAGCCCAAAGGTCCTATAGGCTAGCCAAGCTTCACATTTCTCAAATGGCCTAGCAGACGTATTTTGGTTGGGTAGAGAATTCATTCAGAACAATGGAAGGGAAGTGAGGAAGGGCACTGTGGCTCATGATGCTTAGAACTTCCAGCCCGCCACGAAAGCCCATGCTCCAGGGGCCTAGAGGACAGATTCAGGCTGACAGCATCACAGCAGGCAGAAAGCCCCAGGCCTCTCCACTCTGGGATACACTGAATGATCACATCTGGTGAAGTCCTTCTCTCTAGTAGTTACATTGCAAGGCTGTGCCTGAGAGAAGCACTGGCCAGTTAGTTTTCCTGCAGACAGGTGGAACGTTGGAGAAAAGAACAAGTCTCTTCTACGAGCCAAAAATGATGGGGACAAATAGGAAGAAGTCCAGCATTTCCAAGAAATCCAGGACAGGGGGACTCAGTGGCTCATGCCTGTAATCTCAACACTTTGGGAGACTGAGGCAGGAGGATCCCTTGAGCTCAGGAGTTCAAGACCAGCAAGAAAGAGACCCCATCTCTACAAACAATATAAAAATTAGTAGGAGTCATGTTGGGTGCCTATAGACCCAGCTACTCGGGAGGCTGAGGCAGGAGGATCATTTGAGCCCAGGACCTTGAGGTTGCTGTGAGATGCGATGATGCCACTGTGCTCTAGCCTGGGTGGCATTCTAGCCTGGCCAATAGAGTGAGACTCTGTTGAAAATGAAAAAAAAGAGAATGAAACCAAAGCCAGGGCAGCTGCTCATGGTAAGAATGGCTTCTGGGTGGGGGTGTGAAGTGATAAAAGGCCAAACAGAGGTGCACTGAGGAAGTTGCCAGGATGCCTTTCACCTGCACTTTATACTCTCTCTATATTTAAAACGGGTATTTGCTAGACAGGGCATCATGAAGAACACGGGTTTGAGGAACACAGGGACCTAGTGTTGAATTCTGCCTTTATGTCTTTCTGGCTGAGCAACCTTCAATAAGTTTCAGTTTCCCCCTCTGCAGGATGGGAACAGTGGGGCCTCCTTCCTAAGGCTGTGGCTCACCTTGCATGTCTCAGGCACTTAAAAATGCAAGTTCCCTTGGGTGGCGCCTGTGGCTCCAAGGAGTAGGGCGCTAGCTCCATATACCAGAGGTGGCGGGTTCAAACCTGGCCCTGGCCAAAAACTGCAAAAAAATGCAAGTTCCCTTTCCATTCCAGGATAGCAGACCACTTAACTGGAAGGAAGAGAGAAAAGGGGGAGAGCAAGTTACATGAGACGAATTAAAGATTTTGATTGTCAAAGGTTCTTGTTCCCTAGGGATACCTTGATTTTCCCAGGCCCTTACCCTGGGAAAAAACTAAAGAGGTTTCAAAATTCTCATATGCATTTCCATGTTCCATAGGGGAGCTGCCAGGCACCAGGGTTTGTTTGGGTAACCTCGGAAAGAGGCCATGCCAACCAGCCTCCTCTCAGCTTCCAGCAGACATGTAATCTGGGGTTATTTATGCCAACATTCCTGCCCCAATCAAAAACTCTCTGACTCTGATTGTATTTTTCTTGACACTTTCAATTAAGGAAATAACAAAACCGACCCTGTCCTGTATCCGTGGTTAGGTCTGGAAAAAATGGACTCAGCTTATATAAATTTGGCCCTGGCTGTTTTCTCAGGATGCCCTATAGGCCTGGGCATGAGCAGTTATAAAAATGAATGAGTGTAATTATTTCGCAAAGCAGCCTAACAGTTCAGCTCACATCGCCTCTCTAGTCTTTCCACATCACATCAAGCATTGATATCCTGCAGAAATATTCTCAGCATGTGAGAAGACGTATTTCTAAACATTGTTGAAATGGTCCCTTGCCGTTCTCCACTACATTGTCACCTGGTTCAAGTCAAACATCCAGGAAATACGGCTGAGACCAGGGAACACGTAGCTCACACCATTCAGGTCTTTTGTAAAGTGTCACCTTCCTAAAGAACAGCGGTTCTCAACCTGTGGGTCGCGACTCCTTTGTAACAATGAAAATACATCCTGCATATCAGATATTTACATTATGATTCATAACAGCAGCAAAATTTCAGTTATGAAGTAGCAACAAAAATAATTTTATGGTTGGGGGTCACCACTACATGAGGAACTGTATTAAAGGGTCATGGCATTAGGAGGCATTAGGAAGTTTGAGAACCACTGCTCTAGAAAACCTCTACTAATCCCTACTACAGCTGCCCTTCCACTGCCGAAAGGCCACAGGTTGGAGAAGCAAGCAACTGGGGACACATCAGTCCTTCGGTAAGTCAATGAGCCTGAAGTACCACAGATGGGGGCAACTATCTCCACTGGGGTTCCCCAGGTCAGAGAACAGCTCTTTTCTCTTCTAGCTAGTGCACTCTCCTGAGAGATTTTGTCCTGTCTGGGACCTGAGTTGGCCCCTCCAGTCCTGATTCCCCCTGAGTTTCAAATCTGCATGTCCACTTCCCACTGATGGCTCCTCTTCCACGGTTCTGAAAGCCAGACCCCCACTGGGCTCAGTGCTTTCTGCAAGGGTCTTACAATTTATTACAGTCCCTTCACTGTCACTCCCTTGTTCAAGCCACCATCATCTCCAGACTCTGTGACTCAAAGACTTGCCCCATTCTGGTCTAATTTTCACCCTGCAGCCAGAGATGATTTTTAAACTACTTTTAGTAACTGAGGAATCAAAAGTCGAAAGTCCCTAAGTGGACAGCAGGTCAAGATCCTGCTTAGCATGTGAGCCCTTCCCTCCCCTTCCACCCGCGCTGGCCACCTGGACACAGCCCTGTCCCCTCCAGCCCTGGAGACAGTTGGGCAGCCTGGGCTCACAGCCTACTTTGGTCCCTTCCAGCTGCACAGTAGCAGGGCAGGTCAATGAGAGTCTCCACCTATAAATCAAGAGTAGTAGTGATCCTCAGCTCCTGTGGTTGTGAGGACTACACAGGACACCATGTGCCCAATGCTCAGCACAGGCCTGGCATGCAGTAAGCACTGTGTAAATGCTGGCTGCTCTCCCCAGGCTGCCATGTGCTGCTCTCGGGGTTTCCCCAGCACACCCCAAAGGGCTTCTTCACATTTGCACTGTAGACATGGGGCGGGGGGGGGGGGGGGGGGGGGGCGGGGGGGGGGGGGGGGGGGGGGGGGGGGGGGGGGGGGGGGGGGGGGGGGGGGGGGGGGGGGGGGGGGGGGGGGGGGGGGGGGGGGGGGGGGGGGGGGGGGGGGGGGGGGGGGGGGGG
>CAUYRH010068496.1:0-13076 GCA_963574655.1 Perodicticus potto
CAGTTTCTTGTGAATTTCCTAGGCCTGAATTCCATGGATGGACTGTGTCCATTCATTGATACACTCATTCACCTTGCCCCCGGTGGAAGGGACTGTATTCATTCGTTTCCTGGCCAAGGAACCCACACACCTATATATACCCTGAGGCTAGAGGCCTAGAGGAGGAGACGCGGAAAGACCGGGAGAGGAACGGAGAGAGCATCTCTCTCCCCACTTGAAATCTCTCCCTCTACCAGGAGCTTTGGTGTTTTCTGTATTCTTTTCTGTAAATCAATTCTGTCTTACCACGGAGGGGTGGGGGTGGGGGGGAGAAATAATGTAATGAAGAATAATAAAATACATATATTAAAAAAAAAAAGAAAGAAAATACGAATAATACTTTGTTTTATATGGAATCAGAAAAAACCTCAAATAGCGAAGACATTACTCAGAAATAAAAAAAAAAAAAGCAGGAGGAATTACACTACCAGACCTCAGACTATACTATGAATCAATAATGATCAAAACAGAGATCACTGTTTTGTGTACTGGCACAAAAACAGAGCAGTAGATGTATGGAACAGAATAGAGAACCAAGAGATGAACCCAGCTACTTACCATTATTTGACCTTTGACAAGCCAATTAAAAACATTCAGTGAGGAAAAGATTCCCTATTTAACAAATGGTGCTAGGTGAACTGGCTGGCAACCTGTAGAAGACTGAAACTGGACCCACACCTCTCACCATTAATTAAGATAGACTCTCCCTGGATTAAAGATTTAAACTTAAGACATGAAACTATAAAGATACTAGAAGAAAGTGCAGAGAAAACTCCTGAAGAAATCGGTCTGGGTGAATATTTTATGAGGAGGACTCCCCCAAGCCATTGAAGCAACATCAAAAATACACTACTGGGACCTGATTAAACTAAAAACCTTCTGCACAGCCAAAAACACAGTAAGTAAAGCAAGCAGATAGCCCTCAGAATGGGAGAAGATATTTGCAGATTATATCTCTGACAAAGGTTTAATAACCAGAATCCACAGAGAACTCAAACGTATTAGCAAGAAAAGAACAAGTGATCCCATCTCAGGGTGGGAAGGGACTGGAAGAGAAACTTCTCTGAAGAAGACAGGTGCACGGCAACAGACACATGAAAAAATGTTCATCATCCTTAATCATCAGAGAAATGCAAATCAAAACTACTTTGAGATATCATCTAACCCAAGTAAGATTAGCCCACATCACAAAATCCCAAAACCAGAGATGTTGGCATGGATGTGGAGAAAAGGGAACACTTCTACATTGCTGGTGGGAATGGAAAGTCATATGTTCCTTTTGGAAAGATGTTGGGAGAACACTTAGAGATCTAAAAATAGATCTGCCATTTGATCCTACAATTCCTCTACTAGGTGTATATCCAGAAGACCAAAAATAACATTATAACAAAGATATATGTACCAGAATGTTTATTGCAGCCCAATTCATAATTGCTAAGTCATGGAAGAAGCCCAAGTGCCCATCAACCCATGAATGGATCAATAAATTGTGGTATACATACACCATGGAATACTATGCAGCCTTAAAGAAAGATGGAGACTTTACCTCTTACATGTTTACATGGATGGAGTTAGAACATATTCTTCTTAGCAAAGTATTTCAAGAATGGAAGAAAAAGTATCCAATGTACTCAGTCTTACTATGAAACTAATTTATAACTTTCTTATGAAAGCTATAACCCAATTATAGCTCAAGAAGAAGGGAAAAGGGGAGAGAGTGAGGAGGGGAGGGGAGGAGGGAGGATGGGTGGAGGGAGAGTAATTGGTGGGATCACACCTATGGTGCATATGGTGCATCTTACAAGGGTACATGTGAAATTTACTGGGTGTAGAACATAAATGTCTTAACACAATAACTAAGAAAATGCCGTGAAGGCTATGTTAACCAGTTTGATGAAAACATTTCAAATTATATATAAAACCAGCACATTGTACCCCATGATTGCATTAATGTACACACCTTGATTTAATAGGAAAAAAAAAAAGAAAATATGTTTATTTGGCTCATGGTTCTAGAGACTGAGAAGTCCAAGAGCATGGCATTGGCATCGGGTGAGGGTCACCCCTTGCTGGAAGATCAGAAATCAGCACACAAGACATAGAGAGCAAGGGAATGGACTCTATTTTATAACAAATCACCTTTGCAGTACCTAACCCACTCCTTGGATACCATAATTAGTCCATTCATGAGCTCCATCCTTCTGACCCTGTCACCTCTTATTAGGTCCCCATCTTTCAACATTGTTGCATTGGGTATTAAGTTTCCAACACATGAATTTGGAAAACACATGCAAACCATTGAAAGGATCTCAAAATAATAAATATCAGTGGGGATATTGTGGTCGTTACTAAAGCCCTTGAATTTTCCCTAAGTTTGACTGGGCCTAGGGAAATCAGGGTAACATATTGAGGCAAAATGGGTTTTTTGTTTGTTTTATTTGTTTTATTTTTATCAGCAGATGTGTCTTGGCTGGCATTAAGGCCAGGTTATGGCCCTTGGGCACATACCAACTGGGTGAATATGGTTTAGGAACAAGGAAGTCAGTTCAGTACTGACTAATTGCTAATCCACAGGGAAGGCACACTGCATAATGGAAAACTGACAATGTATTAAAACATGTAGACTTTGGGAGGACTGTTTCTCTTTCAATTCTGTTTTAGAATTGTTTTCATGCTTTCTATATTGCCCATTTGATTGTATTCGGAATTTTAAAAAATAGACATTTATTCATGAACATCACACTTTATTCCAGAAACAACTTAAAGTAAATTATTGTTCCAATCATACAATTTTCTTTTTTTTTGAGACTGAGCCTCAAGCTGTCACCCTGGATACAGTGCTGTGGCATCACAGTTCACAGCAACCTCCAATTCCTGGGCTCAAGCCAGTGTCTTGCCTCTGCCTCCCAAGTAGCTGGGACTACAGGCACCCGCCACAATGCCCGGCCATTTTTTGGTTGCAGCTGTCATTGTTGTTTGGCGGGTCCGGGCTGGATTCAAACCCACCAGCTCAGGTATATGTGGCTGGCACCTTAGCCTGCACCGAACCAGTACTTTTAATCTTTAAAGCATTTTCCTGCAAAGTATATTTTCTGGCACATTTTACACCCTACTCAATTTTGATTCACTTATCTGGACAAGACACTGGTGGGAAAAGTTGCATGAATTCAGGACTTTTAGGCACTTTCAACTCTCTTCCCAGGGAACTCAAAACCCAAGGCAATCATTTAATGCTCTTTCCCATATCTAAATTGGTTTTCTCATTGTGCCAGCTTGACATATCTTCCCATCTTAAGGCTCAATGCTGATACAAATTATTAAAGATAAACTGGTAGGGCTTAGCACCTGTGGCTCAAGTGGCTAAGGTGCCAGCCAGTACACCTGAGCTGGCGGGTTCCCCAGACCCACCAAACAACAATGATGGCTGCAACCAAAAAATGGCCAGGCCTTGTGGTGGGCACCTGTAGTCCCAGCTTCTTGGGAGGTGGAGGCAAGAGACTCGCTTGAGCCCAGGAATTGGAGGTTGCTGTTATCTGTGATGCCACAGCCGTCTATCCAGGGTGACAGCTTGTGCCTCTGTATCAAAAAAAAAAAAAAAAAAAAAAAAAAAAGGTAAACGGGTAGGTTGATCAAGTGGAAAATAGATTACAGGCATTAGAGACTCGTCAGCTTGGAACACAAAGTAAGGGGAGGTTGGACCAGAGGGCAAAAAGACCTAAGTCATACCTAAAACAGAAAACAGAATCTGGCACACTTGCTTTCCAGACACACAACAGATAAAAAACAAGTTTTTGTTTCTAAAGAATTACCTTTACTACCTTGTCAAAACTGTCCCAGATCAAAGCAGATAGAAATATAATAACTTGGTCACTCTACTTTCTCAAATCTAAGTTGGCTCCCTAGTTGTGAAATATGCGTGTTTTTTTAAATTACATGCAAAAGTTACTAGCCAGAATTATGTTGATTTTTATTGGTTTTATGTAATTAACTTAGTTGGGTTAAATTTATTGTTTGGGGAGATTTTTAATATTATTCATCCAAAAAGCATGTTTAAATACTTTCAAAGCCAAATATAACAAGACAGTGGTGTCATCTACTACTTGGCCAAGCACAGAAACCTGCCTGAGATGCTTCCCAGATACCGATCAAGGGTGGGGAGCAGAAGCAGGCTGAAACTCACTCCATTCAGAGCTCAGCTACCACCTCACCTGTACTTCTAGTTTTCTCTGCCTGAGAATGTTGAAGCAAAGAAGGCCAGGGCTATTTTAGGCTGTGTCTGAAGAACAGCACAGAGAAGGAGGGCAGAAAATGGAGGTAGACACATCTGGGATGCTATTTTCAGGTTCCTGGATTCCAGAAAGACTGAAAGGCTGGAAAGAGACCAGAAGCATGAAAGAAAATGATTTATGAGTGAAACTGTGGCAGGGGAATAGTAAGAATGACTGTTCAGGGTGTAGCTGAGAACTAGAAAACCAAGGACAAGAAAAGGCAGGAAGGAAAAATCTTCCCTTGTATCAGTCCATTGGATTATACATTTTATAAGAACCAAAAGCCATAATTATATTAATATAAACAAGACACTGGTCACATTGGGGATGAATACCTCCAAGACCTTTAGGCCTATGGATCAGATATTCTGAAGACAGAATAGAAGCATATAAGCCCTTCCCCACCTTCTGAGAAATCTTTAACAAATACCCATGCCTGAGCCTCATCCCCAGAGTCATTGTATAAGGACAGTTCTCCATATTGTGAATACCTGTATAAATGACAAGAAAACATTTATTATAAAGGAATATTCAGGTCAAAGATGCTTTAAAATAGCAGCATATTATTATAATGGAAATGTTAGTTAAGTGGCTAAATGTGGAAACTTAAATTTTTAATGTGAGGAATTATAATTAATAATAATGAAATAATTTATTGTGGTGTTGTCTAACAATGATTCTTTAAATAAAACTATGGAGACCTTTGTACTTTGGATCAGTGCTCCTTAGACTTTACCATGCATGAGAATCATCTCTCTAAAGTTATTAAAATGCAGATTTGGATCAGGTAGTTCTGGGAAGAGCTTGAAATTCTTTCTCTTTCTCTCTCTCCTTTCCTTCCTTCCTTCCTTCCTTCCTTCCTTCCTTCCTTCCTTCCTTCCTTCCTTCCTTCCTTCTTTTGATTTTCCCTTAAACTATTGTTTTTTAATTTTAACTGACACATTATAATTGTACGTATATATGGGGTATAATGTGAAGTTTCACATTGCTTAATGATCAAATCTGGGTAATTAGCATATCCATCACTTTAAACATTCATCATTTTTTTGTAGAGAGAACATTTAAAATTCTCTCTTCTGGCCATTTTGAAATACTCAATATATGATAGTTAACTATGGCCACCCTATTGTGTAATAGGACCCTAGAATTTGGATGAACCTGGGAGACGTGACGTTAAGTGAAATAAGGCAGACACAGAAAGACAAATACTGCATGATCTCACTCATATGTGGCATCCGAGAAACTCATCTTACAGAAGTAGAGAATAAAACAGTGGTTACTAGAGACCAAGGAGAACAGAAGGAAGGGGGATTGGGGAGATAGTAGTCAGTGGATACTAAGTCACAATTAAATAGTAAATTCTGCTTTCTTACTGCGCTCTGAGGTGAGACTCAAACTGCCGGTACAGGCACACCCATGGAGCAGTGAGGCTATACACTTTTAAGGGATCTTTTCTGTCATAGTCTCTGGAAAACATCCAGAGATGATTTCTACGTGAGATTTGGCACATTGACTTTCAATCCAAGAGGGTGGAGTTGGACGAAGAAAGCCTTTTTTTTTTTAATGTGCCATGAATGATTCAGCATTTACCTTAAAAATATAGAGGCCCAGAGGAAAGCACTTCTTAATTAAAGAAATTGAATCCCTAACATTTCCAAAAAGAGTCAATTCATGTGCTCTAAAATTAGATCTTGCCTTGAAATAAAATGTTAAGTGTCATAAATAAACTATGAGCATTAAAAAAAGTAGCAATTTTTTTCATGCTAGGAAAATAACTTGCTCCTGATAGGGTCTAGCTGTTTTTTGCTACAAATGCAGTACCTTTTCTGTAATCTTTGCTAACAGAAAAGGGCATGTGTGTCAAAGAAGGTAAAAGTTCATACACTGTCCCTAAGGATATTACACATATTCTTTGGAAAAATTTATATTTTTTAATTGTCTCAATACAAAGTAAATTGTGAATTAAGCAAACACAGATTCTCACCTTCTCAATCAGAAACATGTTACCACAAAACCAATGTTTCTTTTCAGGAATTTGACTCTAACCAAGTTACTTTAAAATTACAATTCCTTACCTACTTTATGTTTTTTCCTTTTTTAAGTTAGAATTTGTTGAGCCCTTATAATATCTGTAAAATGTCGATTGTGCTCTCAAATGCTTATCGATTTTTGACCTAGGCAACAAACAGATTTAAGGCTCAAAATATTTCAAATCCATGGCTTCTGTGCACATAAATAACATTAAGATGTTTTCAGAATCCAATGGACATGGAATAAGAGAATGGGAGCAGTGAAAAAGCAAACAATGTTTGGTAAATAGAAATTAAAGAGGGAGTAATGTACTCTTCCGAATGGGTGTTTTTTCTAATTGTGTTTCCCAGGAATCACAGCCTCTCATATTTCAAAGACCACAGGAGAATTATTCAAAGAATAGTAGAAACTATCCTAGACTTGGAGGTTGTGCTCTTTCCAATGTTTCCTTACTAACAAGGTTAAAAAAGGAAATGCCCACATCTCCCACATTCCTGTTCCTATGGCTCTAGTTATCCTCCAGCAATCCAAGAATGTCTAGATCGGTGCCGTCCAATGTGGCAGCAACCTTCCACACATGACTGAGTACCTGAAATGCAGCTTGTCCAGACTAAGGGGTGCTATAAATACAAAATACGTACCCAATTTACAAGACTTAGTATAAAAATATAAAATATCCCATTAATAATATTTATATAGTTTTCAAGTTGAAATAATAACAGTTTGGATATATGGGTTTAATAACATTATTAAAATTAATTTCACCTTTCCTTTTTACTTTTTTCCTTTTTTTCTTTTTTCACACTTTTTAAAAAGTAGTTGCTTTATAATAGTATCACATAGGTAGTTTACATTCAATTTCTATTGGACAGTGCTATTGTATAGTGAATATATGGATTACTCATTGTGTTTAGAAATACAGCAAATATTCAATAAGTAATATCCTACTTTCTGGATATAGCACATATTCGGAATAACACTTTCTAAATATTTGCTATATCTTTAAGCTAAGCACTTTGCCTATATTAACTTACTTAATTTAATTATCTCCACTTTACAAATGAAGATCTTGAGCTTACAAAGGGTGGGTAATTTGCACAGGTCATATCTCTAGAAAGGAGAAGAGATGTATTCAATCCATATCTGTCTAAATCTGAAGCTCATTCTCTTAGCCAGGACCTTACCAGGGTGAGGCCTGCGGGTCATCCTTCTATTTTGGCACTAAATTCAAAGGGCACTAAAAAACTCAGTAATGAAGATGGCATAATAATAGTTTAATAAAATTTAAAAAATAAAATTAGTGCAAAAATCTACGATGAACAAAATATCAACATTTTAAATAAAGACAGAATTGGTCTGCACTTATGAAGCAGCCCCGCTCAGCCTCCTCTTAACCTTGGCCCTGGTAGTCCCTCCCCCTTGCTGAATGACTGTTCACTTCCCTGTGACTTATCTTTTCACATACATTGTCAGCTTTTGGAGAGTGGGGTCTAAACTTCCTTACTTCTCACGACCACTGCTCACGGTGGCCAGGCCTGGCAAAGTTCTAAGCCCATGGAAGCTATTAATAAGTCTAAAAACTTCAAAGAACTAAAAGAAAGCACACCAAAATGTTTAGAGATGTTTTCTCTGTGGGGTAGGATCAGGGTGATTTCCACTTCATTTCATGTATATACAAAGTTTACAATTAAAAACAAACATCAATTTTGCTGGGTAAGTTCTGAACTCCATTCAAAACCATAGAGCAAGCACATCTCCCTGAGAAAGGTCCTCATAATAAAAGAATTATCGTACACAGGAAATTAAAAGACTTTCATAGCCAATCTCAACAGATCAATTGCACTACTGGGAAATTCTAACATTCCCATTTTACTCTCATTGTTCCTTGCATGACTCACAGGGTGGAACTTTTAAAATAGGCCCTTTTCAAACACCTGCTTTATGGAGTGGGCCTGTAATAAAGACTGAAGCAACCCACTCATTCCTCTGTATAAAAAGTTTTCTCAAACTGGGGGACAAACAGAATATCCTGAGAGACTTTCAAATCCTCCTTCCCTGCCCCAAATCCATACAATCTTCCACATCTTCCTGTTCCCCTTCCCAGCTGAGCTGCTTGAAAATAATAACCAGCCTTGACTCCACTTCTTTTCGCTTCTTTCCCTGTTCAATTCACTCCCATTTGACACTCTCCTCTCTCTCTTCACTGGAACTGCTCTTGTCATGGTTCTCATTGACCCTCCTCTTGTCAAACCTAATGGATCGTCTACAGCCTGTATCTTTCCCGACCCCTTAGCTGCTTTCCACACAATTGTCCATTACCTCCCTTAAATATTCTTTTCTTGGCTTCCTTGACTCCATATTCACCCAGTTTTCTTCCACACTCTTGGAGACTTCTTTTGAGTGTCCTTCAAGGGAGGCACACTGGCTTTTCCCTTGCTCTGGTGTTCCTGATAATCTTCAGCATGTAAATTTCTATTCACCTTTTGGAAACCTGGGCTCCTACTGTGGGTTTGGCATTGCTTCTCTGTTATCCAAACACTTGCCCTAAATCTGAATCATTCCATTAACAGTAGCATCAATTTTAAGTGTACAACATTAGTTCTGAGCAGATAATCAGCTGGATTTAGCTAATTCAGCCATCATGGAGTATTCTACACGAACCATCTGGTTTCTTTGTCTGTTCTACCAGTTAGATCTTATCTGCCTCCTATCTGCCATGACCTCTTTAGTATCTGGAGGAGAATCCAGCACATGTTAGTATATATCAGGACAATTTGGGCTGGAAGTAATAAAAACTCCAGCTCAAAATGGCCTAAACAGGAAAGAAACGTAGTCTATCCTGTGCTGGAGGTACAGGGTAGAGCATACCGAGTGGCTCCGTGATGCCAGCAAAAGCTTAAAGTTCTTTCTGTCTCACCACTGAGGTATCCTCTGGATGATTGTGGTCCAGTGGGGAATGTCATTCATGACACAATGTGGTGATGAGTGGGAAGCAAGGGAAATTGCATGTTTCTTTGTTCAAGAAGTATTCCTGTTCTTTTATATCTGTACCTCCAGTTAACAGTGGATAGGCAAAAATAATAATCAGCTTAATCATTTTATTTGGAGGAGCGCTCATTTAGAGTACTATACCCAGAAGTGAAAAATTCTTGGAATAGGTAATATATAAAGCCAATCAGATTTCACATATGTGTTTACAGGGACCACACTTTACCAGTGTTTTAAAAATAAAGATTCACATTTCTCTGATGATTAAAGATGATGAGCATTTTCTCATGTGACTATAGGCCATGTACCTGTTCAGAAAAGCTTCTGTTCAAGTCTCTTGCCCACAATGTAATGGGATCACTTGTTCTTTTTTTATTAATACGTTTGAGTTCTCTGTGGATTCTGGTTATCAAACCTTTGTCAGAAACATAACCTGCAAATATCTTCTCCCATTCTGAGGGCTGTCTGCTTGCTTTACTTACTGTGTTCTTGGCAGTACAGAAGCTTTTTAGTTTGATCAGATCCCCCCAAACTACAAATGTTGGCGTGGATGTGGAGAAAAGGGAACACTTCTGCACTGCTGGTGGGAATGCAAGCTAATACGTTCCTTTTAGAAAGAAGTTAGGAGAACACTTAGGGATTTAAAAGTAGACCTGCCATTCGATCCTGCAATTCCTCTACTAGGTATATATCCAAAAGACCAAAAATCACTTTACAAAAAAGACATTTGTACCAGGTTGTTTACTGCAGCTCAATTCATAATTGCCAAGTCAAGGAAGAAGCCCAAGTGCCCATTGACCAATGAATGGATTAATAAACTGTAGTATATGTATACCATGGAATATTATGCAGCCTTAAAAAAGATGGAGACTTTACCTCTTTTATGTTTACATGGATGAAGCTGGAGCATATTCTTCTTAGTAAAGTATCTAAAGAATGGAAATAAAAGTATCCAATGTACTCAGTACTATTATGAAAGCAATTTAGAATCACCCACACTTTCATATGTAAGATAAAACACAACTATAGCCCAGGATAAAGGCGGGAAGAGGAGGGGGAAGGTGGATGGAGGGAAGGTAAATTGTGGGACCACACCTATGGTGCATATTGCAAGGGTACACGTCAAATCTATTAAGTGTAGAGTACAAATGTCTTTTTTTTTTTTTTTGAGACAGAGCCTCAAGCTGTTGCCCTGGATAGAGTGCTGTGGCATCACAGCTCACAGCAACCTCCAATTCCTGGGCACAAGCAAGTCTCCTGCCTTCGCCTCCCAAGTAGCTGGGACTACAGGTGCCCGCCACAATGCCTGGCCATTTTTTGGTTACAGTCTTCATTGTTGTTTGGCGGGCCCAGGCTGGATTCGAACCCGCCAGCTCAGGTGTATGTGGCTGGTGCCTTAGCCGGTTGAGCCACAGGCGCCAAGCCAAGTATAAATGTCTTAACACAATAATTAAGTAAGTGAGGTAAAGGCTATGTTAACCACTTTACCTCACTTATCAGTTTGATGTAAGCATTCCAAAATGTATAGAAAATTAGGACATTGTACCCCATAAAAGCATCATTGTATACAGTTATGATTTAATAATTAAAACAAAAACTTTGAGATCTCCCCAGGTATGTATTTTCTTTCCATTCCTTTTAGCCAAGCCCTTTAAGCAGCAAGTTTTCAATTTTACTCCAAGAAAAACATTTTACCTTGTCAAATCCACCTGGCTTTTCCACTCCCCAATTCCTGGAACTAACCACACCTCTGATTTCTGAAGAACCTCGGCTTTTTTTTTTTCTGTGTGAATTTCTAAGTCTTACCCTCAATCTCAGGGAAAAAAATAAACACATAATAACTGAAGCATCTGAAAAAAATAAACACATAATAACTAAAGTATCCTGAAACTCATTATTTGAATGGGTAGTCCTGCTAAACACCTTCAATTTCTTCTGAAGATTCCAATCGTCCAAACTCCAAATACCAAACCAGAAGCTGTTCAGGGAAAGCTAGTTTCCCTTTCTTTGTGGAGCAGCCCTCTGGATGTTTCTGAGCTTGGTTGTCACCCTTCCTCTTGCTCTGCTTCAAATCCATGTTTTCCTTTCCCTAGGGTTATCTGCTATTTTTAGTCCAGTGCCTGTCTTTTGGATGTGTCAGTCACATTTATCCCAGATTAAACCCTTAGCATTTTCTCAAAGCTTTGCTTGAGTGCTGCCCTGGCTGGTCCTGCTTTTAACTGCCCTGGGCTGTCAGGTTCCAGGACATCATAACCCTTCCCTTGCTCCCAGTGTGGATACTTTCTCCTTTTCCTTGTGCCCATTCTTCTTTTTTTATGTTTAAATTTCTTCTTTTAATCCATACTTATCAGTACTAGCCAGGCTAAACACTAATTTCCTCCTGTTTGTCACCCACTACAGAATAGCCTACACAAGGAGACATCTGCATATCCATGTATAAGACACCCTTGGCTCTCCCAGTCTAGAGGGTCAGACTCAGCTTAGGTTGATGAAACTGGTTCACTTTAATAACCTTGGGCCCTGTTTGGCTGCACTTGAGTTAGACATATCTGTCTAGCTGAAGATCTGGCTCATTCTGCAGATGCCAATATCTGAGCTGATAATCAGCTGGATCTAACTAATTCAGGCTTGCCTGACTTAGAGTATCTGAAGGGACTTGTCACATATTACTGGGAAAATAATGGCATCAATTAGTAAGAAAAGGCAACACAATAATTTAGCTCAGGGTGTGCATATTTTTCTGTGGGGAGTTAGATCACACAGTAAGTCCTCACTTAGCATTATTGATAGGCTCTTCAGTATTGTGACATTACACTGAACGATGTATAAAGGAAATAATTTTACCATAAGCCGATTGATGAAAATAAGAGTTAAGTTTCTGCTGCATGTTTCTGGTAAGAAAAACATCACTAATCTTCTAAATAAAGACCCCAAACACTTCTAATATTAAACATTGAAATAAATGTGATCTCTACATATATTTAGCAAAGATTAATAAAAACTATAAGATAATTATTTACCTAATTTTTCACTAGTCAGTAAATGATGGCAGTTGTACTGATGGTAGGTTAAATCAAGGAATGTCAGTAAAGCAAAAATTGTAAGGAGCACTTCCCACCATTGTGCAGTTAAAAAAAAAAAAATAACCAATATGGTAGAGACACCGACTACTTTTGCAATGCATGATTATTTTTTGTGCATTTGTGTCATTATTGTATGTTTTATGGACTTTTAGCTATAATAATTTGTATTCATTTTCCATCTTTCTTATTTCAATTCAGGATCCTGGGTGACTGGAGACTATCCCAGTCTCAGAATCACAGAATGCACTCATACCGACCATTTAGACACACTTAGCGTGTACCCCTTTGAGATACAGAAGGAAACTGTAGTAGCTGGAGAAAACCCAAGCAGATATGGGGAGAATGTGCATGATGGAGGTAATCTTGGCTTTGTGGCTACTATTCAACTCTGCCTTTATAGTGTGAAAGCAGCCACAGTTAGTGTGGTCCATCCAAATTTTGTTTACAAAAACACGTGGTGGGCCAGATTTGGCACTTGGAAAACAGTAGCTAGTCCCTGAGTTAGATGACCAGTATATAGGTGATCAAAGTTCTTAAGTGTCCTCCTAGAGCAGTGGGTATCAAACATGCTAATTACGCCACCCGTAAAATAAGGTCCACAAGTTGTGGTGAACCCCCAACAAAAAAATATTTTTGTTAGTTTGCGGCCTTTGGAAGGTTTAGAAAC
>CAUYRH010068498.1:0-52636 GCA_963574655.1 Perodicticus potto
CCTTTAGTAATAGTTAATAAACGTTTGTTTAATTAATTCCTAAACGTGCCTCCCTTATTAAATAAAATGGGCCCTTTTCCCAACAAGCTTCTTAATTTTTTTTCCACTTTTTTTTTTTTTTTTTTTTTTTTTTGCAGTTTCTGGCTGGGGCTAGGTTTGAACCTGCCACCTACAGCATATACGGCCAGAGCCCTACTCCTTTGAGCCACAGGCACCGCCAAAGCTTCTTAATTTTAAGACATAGGGAAGTTGTTTGGGGTGAAAGAAAATGCATGCTACTGTTGAGCTGTGCTAAGGATGAGCTGGAAATTTCAGCACACAGCCTCAAGAAGGTCTTAACTCAGTGGCTGCAGGATTCTTGTTCTTTCCTGGGTCCTGCTGGTTGCATTGGGAGCTCATAGAGTTTTATTCTCCATCAGCCGCAAAGGCATAAACTCTGGATGGCTTCTCTTGTCATACAGAAGGCTTTGGACTGGGCCTTCTACCTACCAGTTGGTTTTTCCTTAAGGGATAAAGACTCACTTTAATTTGTGGTCCATGACAATCTGCTGTGTCTAAAGGTTCCATCTCTGATAGACAAGTGTTATGGTGGGCGCCTGTAGTCCCAGCTAGTTGGGAGGCTGAGGCAAGAGAATCACTTGAGCCCAAGAGTTTGAGGTTGCTGTGAGCTGGGACGCCATGGCACTCTACCAAGGGTGACATAGTGAGACTCTGTCTCAATAAATGAATAAATAAATAATAAAATAAAAGTTCCAGCTCTGGCCTTTCCCAGTAGTGCAGAGAGTTGAGAATTGACTGAGGAAAGTTGCACTTTGCTCTACCTGGCTGCACACTCCAGAGAACAAGAGGAAGGCATGTCCTTGAGATCTGACTGCAACTTTTCTGAAAGTCACCTTTTACTCAATGGCAGAGTCACCGTAGGATCAAACAAGCGAAATCACAAAAAAGATGGGCACTTGGGGGTGATCTCCACATCTCTGGGGACTATTCCATGAGCACAGAGCTCCCAGGCAGTGGTGGCCAGAGTGCCAGTCACCTGACAGGTGTCACGCCCTTGGGTTAACTCTCAACCCTCTCCGATCCTCCCACTCTGTTTAATCCAGAACTATCTGTTCTACATCCCATGCAATTAGAAACTCACTCTTTGCTGTCCTACTAGGTTAACTTCTCCTGATTATGTTAGTGGTTAACAATCCTAATGGTAACATTTGGGGGGCACTTGGCAAATAGTCACAGCATTTCATGAATTATCTTCTTCAGTCCTACTTCAATCTTTTCAGGCGTGTCCGTGCTTTGTCATTTTTGTTTTTTTCACATGAAGAAATTGAGACAGAAGATTAAGTCACTTGGATAAGAGGACTTGACTACTAAATGGGGGAGCTGGGATTCCAAGTTGGACAGTCTGATTCCAAAGCCTACGTTCTTTCCCTTCATGCACGAATGGGCCAGCAATGCTGTTGGCCCATCCCCCATCCTCTGAGCTCCTGCTGTCTTTGCCTAAAAGTAGAGTCCACGTTCTCAGCCCTGGAGCCCGCCCCATCTGGAGCAGCAGGCAGGAAGGACAGGAATTGATCCATCCTCAGTTACCTCGGGCAGCAGCCCCCACCATGACTTTAGGGGTTGGTCTGTACACGTTGTAGCTCTTTCTCCACCTCCCAGGGGATAACCCTGAGATGCGTGTGCTACACTGACTCTGAGAAGTCTCCAGATAGGATTAGGTCCCATCAGCTGATAGTGGCTGCCGTTCTGGTATATTCTCCTTTATCTCCCAAATAAGAGACTTTCCTTGTATCCTCAACTCCGTGTCTGCCTCTGTGATAATCCAAACTCAAGCAGATGATATGCTGTGCCACACACTCCCGGGTCCCCTGTGAGGACCATCCAGGGACTGGCTCTGTCTGTCTCTCAGCATCACCTGCTTGTCACCGTTTCTCAGAGCAGGTGTCCTCTCGACAGGGTCTTCCCACCTCGCTGTGAACATTTACAACACGTCACTGCACCTTCCCGCGCTGCACCTGGAGGTATAAACAGTTCTCGCCTCTCGTCCCCGGATCGAGTTATTTGGCGGTTGGTTATTGCAACAACAACAACCGGGTGAAGGTGTCAAATCAGCTCACCATGTTCAGCTCCACTTGCCTGGCATCCCAGCATCCCAGCCCTCGCCTTTCTAAGAAAGACTCTCTTCATCCCCACAGCAAAATCCCTACTCAGGCGCATCATTTAGCATATTTACTCAGCACTCTCTGGGTTTGGGGTACTCTACAAGACCCTCCCTAAGCCTTATGACTGGTATTAGAAAATAGCAACTCTCAGTTGTATTTTCCTTGAGTTCCGGACTCTTTTAAGTTTCAGTAGATTCTGGAGTTTCACAGGACTCCCCAGGCTCTGAGCAGTTGTCTGCAGCAAACGCACAGTGGGTTGTCCATTCCCTTAGCAAAGACAGTGCAGGAAATAATAAAGCAAAGAAAAATGAAAAAAAGAACGCAAAGGTGACGCTATAGAATGTGTTTTTCGTATATTGCCTGATTTTGTCTTGCTTTTATTTTTTACTTTATTTCTCTAAAACATAGTCTTTTGATCTGCAGAAAAAAAAAAAAGAAAAAAAGAAAAAAAAGCAATTACAAAAACAGACATAATATGATAATATCCCTTTTTCAAAATTAATAGGTTGGCCTCTCAGCTACACCCTGCTAGGGGGTGCTGTGGATGCAGAGGGGCTGTATACAGAGGGTGGTAGGAACACCCCCCAGGACCTCAGAACATGACTGTATTTGGAGAAAGGACCTTTAAAACAAGGTAACTCCAAGTAGATGAGATCATAACCAGGGCTCTAACCCAATATTACTGGTGCTCTCGTGAAAACCTGGAGAGGCACCGGGGCATGCTGGGCTAAGAAAGCCCAGGTGAGGACACAGCGAGAAGGCTGCCGTCTGCAAGCTGAGGAGGGAGCCCTCGGAGGCGCCGTCCCTGCTGACACCACCATCTCGGACTTGCAACCTCTAAACTGTGAGGAAATACATTTCTGCTGTTTGAGCCACACAGTCTGTGATAGTTTATTATGGCAGCCTGGGCAGAATAATAAAAGACCTCGACGTGTGAATCAGGGCACTGAGATTAAAACCACAGCTGAGTCATTTAACTCACTCTTTGATCTTTAGAGTACTCCTCTGTCTCTCAGAAGCTCAATTTCCCCCGTCTGATGATATGGAAATGATATCAATCCTTCAATCTTGCTGAGATGGCACATTTATAGAAAGTGCGTGGCAGTACCCTGCGCATAGGGCCTGGCGTCTAAGTCCTTAATACATATTAAATATTTGGTGATTGAATTTCTGGGAGTAAAAGGAGGGGGCAGGATTCAAATTGTTTTACAACTTAGCTGCCATATAAGTCATAAGCATTTATTAGGACCAACTAAAATATATGCGATGGAGTCTAAGTGTGAAAGTGGTGATAAACACGGGTAGTCCTTACCCGGAGAGGATGTCTGCGGATGGTATTTTTTGTGATGCCGGGGAAAGATCTCCTGGAGGTGTGCCTTAAGCTACAGACTATAAGATAGGTAGATTTTGGAGAGCAGGAAGGGAGAGGGAAAGGGCTGAGAAACACATGTGTGGAAGTGTGAAAGCTGGTGACATGAAGAGTTCTGTTGGTGTGAGGATGGCACCTGCCATGTGCTTCTGCAGGCTAATGGGGAATGTACTCTCTTCTTTGAATTTTGGGAAAAGTGTCACCTAGAGAAGATTCGTACATTAGGAAGGAAGCTAGACTACATAACCTATGACCTCTTTCAACTATACGATTCCCTCCTATGGTTAACAAGTGAGTTAGGTATGTTGGGACATTTAGACTTTATCAATTGTGTAACTGGGAACGAGAATTTTTTTTATGATATGATATATATGATTATGTTGGAAACACAGTAGAAAAAAAGAGCATACCTCTTGTCTCTGGCTCCGCCATTTAATAGCCATGTGACCTTAGGAATATGATTTCATTTGTTTATTTTGATATATGCATTCATTGATCAAGAAAATAATTTAGGGTGACCTTACTGTCTTCCAAGCACGCTATTGAGAAATGTGCAAGGGATGGTAAATAGTTCCTGAGCACTTGTATTAAATAGTCTATTGTTAAGAATGGAGAAAGTGTTGGATGATAATGGAGTAAAAGGGTGCATAAAACTAGTCTTCAGGATTCAGGGAAGGCTCTTAGGGGACAAGATGTTGAGATGTCCCAGAGTAAATGATGTCAAACACATATCCAAGCAGAGCCTCCATTTCCTCGTCTACAAAAAAAGAAAAAAGAGAAAAAAAACAGCTAGTGTGCTTTGCTTGCTTACTTCATCTATTTTCTATTAAGTACAAACAAGATAAATGTATACAAAATGTTTGGAAACTCTAAAAGCTAAATAAATGTCCGGTAGCATGCTTTAAAGAGAGTTGATAGAATTTAGCAACTGATTAGATACAGAGAAAAGGAGAAGAAATAAGTAAATTCAGGCTTCAGTATTCAACCTTGAGCTATGAAAGATGTGGGAGAACTTCAAGTCATTTGAAATTAAGTCCAGTGATGTAGGGAGTGACACTTGTCACATAAGGAGAAGACCCACAATAAGTGCAGCCTTGGGTAGGTTGACTTGGAGGGAATTTAGGATAGAGGCAAATGAAAATACGGGTAGGGCTTAACTAGAGAAAGAGCAATGGTTTGTAGAGAAGTGAAGTCTTAAAGCAAGTTCAGAGATAGGACAAAGAAATGCAAAAGGACTTCCTTACATTATTTTGAAGGAGACCATTAGAAGGCTGAAGCTTTCTGTCTCCAAGCTGAGGATTGGTGGGTGGGCTGCTAGCTGTTTTTATTTTATTTTATTTATTCATTTTTTTTGAGACAGAGTGTCACTACATCACCCTCGATAGATTGCTGTGGTGTCACAGCTTACAGCAACCTCCAACTCTTGGGCTTAAGTGATTCTCTTGCCTCAGCCTCCCAAGTAGCTGGGACTACAGGCACCTGCCATATGCCCAGCCACTTTTTTTCTTGCGGTTGTTTATCGGGCTGGGTTTGAACCCGCCACCCTCGGTGTATGTGGCTGGTGCTGTAGCCACTGTGCTGCGGCCGCTGAGCCCTGATAGCTGTTTTAGTATGTGATGTGGGCGGTACTGCTGTGGGATGAGAGCCAGGAGAGAAATCAGGACCATCACACTGTCACACTAGTATGGTGAACCAATGGGTGACATTTTGTGGCTATTGAATGAAGGATCTTGGGGTGGGGGGGGAGAAAGTGATTGACTGAGCCTTGGGGAAAGGCCACCCATTGGGCAGGAGTTAAAAATAGTGAGGGATGAAGACTGTGTAACATCATGGATAGACATCTTAGAAGGAGACAGAAGTGTGAACAAGTCTGTTATTTTGTCCCTCTCTAAGCCACAGGGAGAAGTAGTCAGCTCAGACTTATTTACAGGATAGTAGCATGCGAGTTGGAGGCTTTAAAGGGAGAGGGTTCCTTGGGAGGCCTCTCACATCGCTGGATACCCATTCTAATACTTTTGTTGGAGCCATTTCCAATTATTTAATGTTTGAATCTAATCATTTCCTTGATTTAGCAAATCAAAGATATTTTTTTCCCTCAAGGGCAAAATACCTTCATTTTATTTTCTTCTCCATAATTAAGTAATTTCTTAATTAGTAATGTTCAACTTATCCCATCTGAAATGACACATTTTATTCCTTTTTATAAAAGCTCACACACGCACACACACCCAGCCCTCGCCTAGTGGAGGAGCTTGTCACTCCCGCGCTCTTTTGTGTGGCCCAGCTCTCCCCGGCTCCCTTCTTCTCTCTCTTTCTCACTGAGTGAGAGAGATTTAGGCATCTCCAGCAGTTCTTCCTGAGCGGGGTTGGAATCCAGCTGTGTCATCTCACACTGGCTGACTTCCTGGTGGCTGTAATTAGCACGAAGGAATTTCTCCTCCATGGAGATGTCTCACTGTGGCTTTGCACCTGGTGGGCAACTCTGCTTTTTGGACTTTCTCACTTGGCAGGCAGGAGGGTGGGGTAGCTGCTGCAGAGGCTGCCCCCAGCTGGCCTGGGCTGTGACATTCCTCAAGGGCCTGCAGCACTTTGCATTTGAGGCCTGGGCTGAGGCCAGTCTGCAAGGAGCCCAGCCCCTCTCCTGTCCCTTTCTGTTTGTGCAGGCTCTTTCTCTCACTCCACTAAACCCAACGTCAGATGTCACTCCCTCTTGTCACCCAGCTGTAGACTACAGAAAATGGTAGGGGTCCAAGCAAGGGCTGGTCCAGATTGGAGTGAACACCACATTTAAGCATGGTGATGGATCCTTTCTGAGGCTGTCCCCTCCTCCACCAATAACGACAGTGTGATGACAGACACCCCACTAAAGAGCTCAGTCAACCAGCATGTGCTTACTGAGTACCTAGTATGGGCCCAGCTCTAGGAAAGCTCTGCAGGGATGGCGGAGAGATTCCCCAAAGTGGTATTCTCTAGTGCAAGTTTTCAAGGGACACCCCTTCCTCGGACACGTGTGACTTCAGGCTTCTGAGCTGACTTTCAGGACCACCCGGCCTGCGATACGAGGGGAGTGTTACTGTCCATTTTTACTGGCGGCTCCTCCATGCTCAGCTTCCCCAGGGCAGGTGGTGAGGAAGATAATGATTCAGCACCCCCGTGAGGCACAATTAATGTTAGAGTAATAGAACAATAATGCCTGCCTGTGATAGGGGCTTTGAAATCTCTGGATGAAAGGCTCATAGAAGTATAGCGGGCTATTATTAGCATTTATGTAGCGCATTTCATCTTCAAAGCACTTTGCAAATATTAACTAATGAACACAGAACACTCTCTCCCCCCGAAGGAGAGGGAGGGGAAGACTCTGATGAGAGTCTGGACTTTAAATGGAAACATTGTTCCGTGGAGTGAAGGCAGAGAAGCTCCTTTTCTTTCGCCATCTTCAGGCTTCTGGAGAGGGACGCTCTGAAGACCACAGAAGCCCACACTTTCCACGTGGAAAGATGGGAAATGAGAGCCCAGGTTAAACCAGGGCTATCCAGAAGTCCGGTGGGCCACGTAAGTGATTCTGAATTTTTTAGAACTATATTTAAAGAAAAAAAAAGAAAAGAAACAGGAGATTAGCATTAATAATTGATTTAACCCTGCATGGCCTCATGAGATACTGTGCCACTATGAACGTTCTGAGATAGACCACCTTATGGTCCATTACGTCACTTCCAAGAAACTCAGTTGACAGAATCCTTTGTGATTCAAGTTTCTTTTTTTTTAGTTTTCCAAGGTCTTGGGGTTTTATTTATTTATTTATTTTTTGCCATACACAAAGGTTATTTTTTCATTTATTTAAGGTTTTGAATACATGTATTTTATTATTCTTCATTACATTATTTCCCCCCACCCCCACCCCTCCGTGGTAAGACAGAATTGATTTACAGAAAAGAATACAGAAAACACCAAAGCTCCTGGTAGAGGGAGAGAATTCAAGTGGGAAGAGGGAAGCTCTCTCCGTTCCTCTCCCGGTCTTTCCCCGTCTCCTCCTCTAGGCCTCTAGCCTCAGGGTATATATAGGTATATGGGTTCCTTGGCCAGGAAATGAATGAATACAGTCCCTTCCACCAGGGGCAAGGTGAATGAGTGTATCAATGAATGGACACAGTCCATCCGTGGAATTGAGGCCTCGGAAATTCACAAGAAACTGACCTCGTCATAGGAAATGGGGGTTCCACATTTAGTCCCAAGTGTAAAGTGAAGGAGACACCAAGGCACAGGTGTCTCCTCAGCAGTTGTCCAGCCTTTTTGGCTATTGGAGCCTCTGATGGGCGTTGGAGGTCCCCCTCCTTGCCTGTCATCCAGCCCGCGGGCTCTTCAGCTGGCTGCCGCAGCACCAACACCACCAAGGAGGAGGCGGCAGGTCCGCCAGCTCCGCTGAGCTGGCTGGGGCACCAGATGTCCTGCATCAATTCTCCCTCTCCGAGTAGAAACCCTAACTGCTGTTAGGGAAAAGGGGCAAAGACTCGATCTAACTGCTTCCTGCTGGTGATTCAAGTTTCAAGTGCAAGTTTCACCATGCTCAGCTCAACAGTGTTGCTGGGAGGGCTCCATTTGTTTCCATTCTCACCGATTGTACCTTCTTTGATTTTGGGGTATCTCAAAACTTTCATAACAACCCACATATAATTGTAAAAAGTAATCAACAAATTTATTGTTAATAAATGTGTTAATTTTTTTGTGCTAAGTCCTTGAGATCACTGTATATTTTACACTTAGCGCACATGTCAGCATGGGCCACATTTCAAGTGACTCACAGGCACCTGTGGACAGTGGCTACTGTATATGGCAGCCCAGATCTAGACTGCCTTTGAAGGAGAGTGCCCAGAGTACCTGGTCCAATTATCGGGGGCTGTCCTTCACTTTGCTGGCTAATGCATGGTCAAGTGTATGGGTTATCGTCTGAAAGACGTACGGTTGAATACTGGCTTAGAAATTCTGGCTACGTGACATTGGACACATTATTTAGTCCATTTGAGTTCAGTTTTTCCATCTATAATATCAGAATGCTTCTAGCTTCAATGACACAGTTTTTATGAGAATTAAATGAGATTACTTTTGTAAAGCACTTAGGGTAGGGCCTAGAATGTAGTAATAATGCAATAAGGAATAGCTATTATCATATGAATAGGACAAGCTTGTATTCCAGGGCCCTGGCTATATCCCATCTTGCACTGGCACCAGACACATCCTAGTTCTAACTTTGCACATGACTGGGTTTTGGCAGGGCGGTTGACCTAAGAAGTCCCTCAGCCTCAATCCCCGTGTGATCTGTCTTCCCCTCTAAAATAGTCACCTATAGCTCTGTATGGCCAGGGCAGGGAACCCTTATTAAGGTCATGTGGTTTGAAGAGGGGAAGAATGAAAGGGGATTATTTCTACAAGTCTGTCACCCCTTCAATTACTTCCCATTGTCTATTCCTTAATCAGAAAGTCTAGAGCAGTGTTTTTCAACCTTTTTTATTTCTCGGCATACTTGAACCTGTACTTAAATTTCTGCAGCACACTTAAATTCTGTTGATCAAAACAAAGAGTAAAAAAGAAGAATATACTTACTGTGCTTTGAACTTCTTTCAAAAATAATTTAACTAATGATCTTTAAAAATGTTCACGGCACACCTAAGACCCTTTCACAGTACACTGGCTGAAAACCACCGCTTTAGACCCTCCAGAGCTCCAGCCGCCGTTAGCCTAACTCCTTCTCCATTCAATGATGTGATCCTTCAAACTTCTCAGAATGGTCTCTGTCCCCTGCCTCTTCTTTCACCTCCTTTTTTCTGTTTGGAGTGATGTCACTCTGCCTCAACTCATAGATGTATGTTGATTGTAATCCTGGCCCTTGAAACATCTCATCACACTTAGTTGTCCACCATGCAACAAGGAGTGTACACCGGCTTCGTTAAATGCTCAGAGAATCCTTGATGAGTCCATACAACCTTAACATCCCGTGATGGAAGAAGACGTCTAGAAGGCATAGCTGCTAGATGTGTGCAGGCCCCATCTCCCGTCCCAGGGTGTGCATATCCTGGGTTCTCTGGGGTCTCTCTTCCAAAGCTCAACCTTTCTAAATGTTCTCTACAGCAACAGCTCCTTCACTCTAACTCAGTTTGAAATGAGCAGCAACAGTGGAAATAGAAGCTGTCCTGTTGTTAAACCTATCATTTCTGGAAACATCATTTTGGTGAGAGGGTTTTCATCCTGATACACGGGGATCGCATTTTTTAAAGCGTCTCCACTCAAGGAGAGGGCTTCTTCCTCGCAATCTCAGACCCAGTAGCTGACCCCTGTCCTCAGTTTCGCTTTTTGGTTTCAGTTACGCACAGTCAAGTGCTATCTGAAAATACGAAATGAAAAACTTCAGAAGTCAACAATTTACAAGTTTTAAATTGTGTGCCTTTCTGAATAACGGGATGAAATCTTGCGCGGTCCTGCTCTGTCCCACCGGGAACATGAACCATCCTCTTGTTCACACCTCTGAGTCACTTCGAAGTTGTCCAGGTAATCAGCTGTCAGATCACACTGCTTCTATTCAAGTAACCCTTATTTTACTTAATAATGGCCCCCAAATGCAAGAGTACTAATGCTGGTATATTATTATAATTGGTCTATTTTAATATTAGTTATAAATCTCTTATACATTACTCTTTATCGCAGGTGTGTATACATAGGAAACATAGTCTATGTGAGTATGTGCACATATGTTTTCCACAAAGAAAGTATTAAAATTGTAATACTCAATATAGACCAATAACAGTAGATGAAAACAAGTCATGTTTGAGCACCTCTTGTAATTGCAGAAGTCAAATGTGACTTGAGTATTACAATTTTGATATAGTTGGGTTTTTTTCCCCTTTCTTAAAATGCGTATACATTCTTTGGCACCCTGTGTGTGTGTGTGTGTGGGGGGGGGGTTGGCATCATCCTTAGTTTCAGACATCCAATGGCGGTCTTGGAACATATCTTCTGCTAATAAGGCGGGGGACTACTATATTCTAATACAAAAGGTATCTTCATGCAAATCTTGCCTAACCCTCCCATTGCACCAAGAAGCACTCAGCTTCTTCCTGTCTGAGCTGGCAACTGAACCCAGATCTGACTCCCAACTTCTCATTGGCTGCACCTCTCCAAATTAATGAATGGCCACGAATAACCCTGAGGCCAGAAAATCCAGGTATCAATGAGGGATAAAGCTCTTTTTGCATCCCTAATGGGTACCTTTCTTGTTTAGGACCACAAGTAGCAATACTGTGGGTGCTTTTGAGCCAGGCTTCAGTTTCATAGCAGCTTTACCCTCCTGCACTCCCCCAGGCAGGCAGCTGCACACAACAGGCTCTGACTTTGCCACATCTTGTGAGCAGCTTGGGTGCGGGTGCTGATGCAGCATTTCTCATTCTGCTGTTGTGTTTGCATTGAATATGTTTGATTCCTTCCCAGTTGCTTTTTCTTTCTCTTCCTTTCTCCTCCTCTTTTCTTGCATTTTATTTCCCTGCCACTGTTCTCTCCCTCTGTAGATGTCTGATACTAGGGCCATGTAAATAATAAACTGTCTCTGAGTAGAGGGGTGTGGGAAACAATAGCAATTGATTTTTCTGAGTGCTCTGGAGTATCAGACCAACTGGCCCAGTTGGGTCTCTTACTGAGGGGTCCTTTGCCTCCAGGAATTGCATTTGGGGGGGTCTTCAGAGGAAAGCACAAAAGCACCAAATGCAACTGACCAATTGTGCAGAACTATTTGTAAGAAAAGATAGTGTGGTTGGGTGGGGAAAGGAATTCTCTGTGACCCCTGAGGTGGCCAGCTAAAGCTGCGGAGCCTCTGAAGCATGAAATTTGATTACCCTTATCTTGGTGCACAGCTCCGATACTGCTGTCGGTCATTCAATTACCCAGCAACCTCTACAAATGTCTGCAGCGGCAGTTAATACGGCGTTAGGGTGGAACGCTCGCCTTCCTTGTGTGGGTCCTCTGAAATGGCAACAGACCATCCGCACCATGGAAATAGGCTTGGCCGGAGATGACTCTGGGCTTTGATCCTCACTCCCAAGCATTTCTATCAAATAATTCCATGCCTCTTTGCCACTTTTAATATATCATCAACTCCCTTTCATATCAGATATTTAAAAATGGTTTAGAGAGATCCCCAGGTGATTAAGGCATCTGGAGAACAAAAACCCAGAAGAAAGGCTAAAAAATTAGCATTATTTAGCTTGGAGAAGACGGTTGAGAAGTGATTTAAAAAATGTCTTCAAATGCATAGAAAGACTTACAAGGAGGGTGATGACCAGCTGCTCTGATTATCCTCTGGAGTCTGTTCCTTGTCCTGGCCCTTCCATGAAAGTCATCTGTGTGACCCTGGTCATGACCCTTTGCTCTCTCGCCTTTATGCTGGGTGGCCTCCTTTACTTTTTGTACCTTATGTTTTTTTTCAGATTAATATAAGGGAACATACAATAATTGTGTTACCTTGTTTGCGTTTGTTAGGTAGCATCTGAATTGTAATGGAGTCCTTCACCCAGGAAATGCGCCATATAACCCCGTACCTTGTACCTATTAGGTACAGGTACCTGTGTGTATTATGTGCCAACTCCTCTTCCTTTCTTCCCCCGTCTTCCCTACTTGAATTTAATTGTGTTTTTTCTCTCATATGGGCCTGTATCCCAAAGGCCAATCAATGCATGGAAGAACTAATAAACTGTGTATATGTATACCACGGAATACTATTCAGCCATAAAAAGATCTTTACATCTTTTGCATTGTCAAATGCTCTCGTTAGTAAAATATCTCGAGAACAGAAAAGCAAGCACCCTATCTACTCAACAATAATTTGAAACCAGTAGATGAACAAATACGTTTTGTGTCTTTAATGAGTGATTAAATCAGTGGTCAGACCTAAAAAAGGCAAGGTCTCACTGTTTGGTGTGATCTTATCTAGAAACTGAAGAAGCTGCTAAGTAAACTCCAAAGAATTTTTAGGACAATTTATAGAGATACTTCATAGAAAAATGTAAAAACTGGAATTTTTGTTTTTAACTTTTTTTAGAAAAGTAGAAAGACCTGGACTCTGAAAGAGATGAATTTGGGAATCAAGTATCAGTTTCCATTAATATGGACAAAAGGTCAACAATTCTAATCTCTCTCCTTATGACAGTATTCCCATTGTCTTCTTATCGTCAGGGAACATCTGTTTCCTGACTTCATCCCTTTTCTGGCTAATGCAGATGGCAGTTTGGCTCTGTAGTCATTTAAATACTCTAACACATTGCTGGAACAGTGAGCAGTGAGAGATCAGCTGCCCCATGTAGCAAGTCTGGCAGAAACTCCATGGCCATTCTAGTTCTCATCTATCAGGGAGGAAAGACCTTTCTTCTTCCTTCCTACATTCTGTGGTGATACCTATGTATTAAGTTGATAAAAATACAGATTAACAGGAGAAAAGCATACAAATTTTATACGATATTTTTGCAGGACGGGGGGGAGGGGGACTTCACAGGAAGAAGTGAAAGCCCCAAAGAAGTTATACGTGGGAATTTATATACCACTTTAACAAAGACCAATAAAATGTGTTGATGTGACAAGACAAAAGACAAAGGGCAGTAATTGGGTGTGACTTGGAAACAGAAGGATACTGATGGAAGATAGGGTTATTTTAGCTGGCTTCTTTGTACAGCTTCATCTTGGCATTGACTCTCCATCTCCAATAATAAGAATATAGAAAGGGGGATGTCAGAGGGCCCTTTCCACATCTCATGTTTCCCAGTTGCCTTCAGCTCGAAATAATCAACATGCCTAAGTAGCATATTTTGGGATGGAACGTTCAGGTACCCTTTAAATCCTTCCTACAAAGCATGGTATAGCAGCTGGCAAATACAGGTGCATCTTCTGTTAGTCTGGAAGTTCAGCATCTCTTTTAGTCTGCAATTTCTCTGGCCATAGCTCCACAAAAGTTGCTATTGATATTTTGAAAAGCTTAGCTGTTCCATCATCCAAGACAACATTTACAGTTTAAGTATTGCCTATGAATACCTGCAAGACCAAGCTAGAGGAAGACCTGAAAAACAGCCTTTCTCTAGTGGAGGAAGTAAGTACTATTTAGCTGAAGTCAAACTGTACCCCTGGTGCAATCCCAACTACAAAGGCAGTATATCCTAATTAACTGCAAATGGTTTACTCATAAAGCTGTCATCACTGGGCTCTAATGTCTGTACTTTTAATGATGCATTTGATTAGAAGATAATTTTATTCACTTGTTGGCAGTCAGACCTGTCTGGCAAAGGTCTCTCCCCCCTCCTCTTTCTCCAACTTTTCTCTCTTGTTTGAAGTAGTTATGAATTGCGATGCCCCAAATCATCTAATAAGTAAATAAGTGAATCTATCAAAGCAATCTAAGGTGTCTTCTCATCACCAACCTCAGTGTGTATACATGTATGCTGTGTCACATAACAAGATTAAAAAAATGAGGTTTTTATTTATTTATTGCTACATATTGGAGCCATTTCTAGAATCTCCTCTTTTACAAGTTAAAATATTACAACCTAAAATTATTTTTCACTTTGCTCCAATTCTAATAATTGACAGGACTTTATGAAGCCTCATATTTTGCAAATTGATTCCATGTTATTTCATGTCACTCACATCTTGTAACAAACCTGTGAGAAGGTTCTACCTCCGAGGAAGGACCAGAAACTCAAAAGAGAGTTGGTGTTCTTTCCTAGAAACTCAATCAATAAATCAGGAATTCCAAATGAAATCCCAGTTTAAATCTTGGGCATTCTCCACCACACCACATGATTCTCTTCAAAGAGTAGATTTTTGCATTTTTTTCTTTGAAAACGAAGCTTGGAACTGCCCCACACTGTAAATTCACTCTTGCTGCAGGACTTGGGGACAGGTGGGTATGAGGCTCACTCAAGTCCCTGGGCCACTTGAGTGTTTGCTTTGGAAGCGTAATGATGTTCAAGGTACATCCAAGTTCAGCCCTCCGAGTGTATCTGGCAACCCTCTTCCCCCCTTCTCTGCCTCATTCCTTACAATGGCCCTGGGAATATCTTCCATGTAGGATTCAAAGCCTCTTACACTGTGCGTCCATTCTAACCTGCTGACTTCACCACTCCTTGCCTTCTTCCTCTTTTATTTTAATAATAATAGCTAATATTGAGCGATTACTCTTTGCACATACTTTATATGTGCAGTCTCATTTGATACACGAGTAAAGTGGATACATCACCCTCCCCCTCCAGGAAACTGCAGTCTCAGCTAATGAATCTTGGCCATTCACAGAACCGCAGAGTAAAGAGCTTCAAGTCTGACTTCATTGCCTGAGATCTCCACCACTAGGTTTGCTCATCAGCATATTGCTAGGAGGTATTGTGCTATGAGCTCGGTGCTGTTACGGGTACTGAAAGAGAAATAGGTGAAGATGCTGTTTTTGACTTGGGATCCCAGGAGGACAGCAATTCCCTAACATTACAGTTGAGCATTTGTCCGGCAAGACATTGACATCTTTACCTAGGAATCTCAAAACACAGTGGAATGTAGACTGTTTCGTGCTGCCAATCCCCCACCCTCTATTTTTAAATTGAAGGTCAGAAAGGTTTAAGTGACTCTGATGTATGAGGTTTTGATATCAGGTTTGGGGGTGTAGGACTCAATCTTTTCTTCACTTTGCTACCCTGCCTCTTTGTATTTTTTAAGGAGCAATGGAGGAGAACAGCTTGTTGTACCCATCTCCTTGGAGTTTAATTTTCATTTTCAAATATTTTATCTCTAGCTACTCTTTAGGTGGTTGGTTTTGCTTCTATGTATGAAATCTCCATTTGAAGGAAAATCACATTGTATGTTAGAACAGACAAAAGAGGTGCTCATGACCTTGCATATCTTTGCATTACATCTCCCTTCCTGCTATTCTCCTGCGCCTCGAGCAGGGGGTTTGACACATTGAGGCAGACAGCCCCTTATTATTAAATCTGTTTGCAAATGTGTGGAAAGCATCCTGCACACCCCCAGTTATGCGTGGTGGCAGATCCTGTATCTGATTCACAGGCTCCTAGAAGTACTTGTCTTCTCCCTCTCTTCTCTCTGTGCTTAATGCACATTGTCTAGATTTCAGAAACAGTGGCGGGTATTGATGGTGGATTGTCAGAGCCGTGGAGCAGTGTTCTGGAACACGGGGGATAACTGCACTTCACAATAGACAGCTCAGGGAAATGGGCTCATTGCTCAGTGAAATGGGGTCCAGCTTCCCCAGAAGGGGCTAAGATGGAGTGATCAGGCTGAGATTGGTTAACTCCATCTCACCTACTTTTATGATATCCTTGATTCTATGCAATCAATTAACGAAGTTATGACTGCCAAACATTCTAGGAACACAAAGTGCCAGGTACATGATTTTTAAAAGTAATAACCTCATAAACCAAGCAGGTTTGGGTTTGGCAGGTGACTGGAAAGCCACCTGGGAAAGCCTCTTGGTTCAGTTATGAGTTAAGGCCTGTGCTTTTGTTATTTAGGTCAGCACCTCTTTCTGGATCCACAGCAAAAGTCAAGGGAGGGAGAGGATGAGAAAGAAATGAGGGGAAGCAGCTGCTGGCTGTCCAGCACCTTGCTCTGACCACAGGAGTGGGAGTGTGAACACCTTTGCCATGTGCTAGATCTCAGGCAGGCCTGCGCTTCTCATTTATACCTCTGCTCCATCAGTCCCACCAGCCCCACCATCTCCACACCACCATGCAGTGAGATGCGTTTTTCCCTTTCCCCTTAAATTGGAAAGTGGTGTTCCGTGATCATAAGAAAACGTATTCAGTTCTTCATTCATTCAACAAGTATCTCCAAGCAGCTGACCGTGTACTTGGCACTAAACTAGGTCCTAGAACATGGTGAGTAGAAATGCATAGTGGGAGATATTGGGCAGCTTCAAAATAAATCCTACAAACTGGTAGGTTTTTTTTTTTCCATTTTGGATATGATCTTAGGGCATTTTCATAAAATACCAAATAGAGTCAAGGTAATGCCTTAGGCACTCAACTGAGAATGCTCTAATATAGGAGGGTTTTTAGGTGGGAAATGCTACATTTATGTGGACACGTGTCCATACACAATGAAACTGAAAGGGAAATATGCACTAATTGCACGCAGTGAAGACCTTACCGGGAAAGCTTCCTGGAAGAGCTGAGAACAAATTAGAGCTTTAAGGGATACAGAAAACTTTGCAATTATACCTCCTTATCCACAGGGGATATATTCCAAGACCCCCAAAAGGATGACCTGGTAAAAATAAAAAATACCAAAACCTACATGCATAAATTTCTTTTTCCTTCATCACAGCTTCATAGATAGAAGATTCCTTCCTACCATAGAGCTCAGCAAGCTTAGCATTCAGTGTTTTTTCTCTTTATTAAGTCAAGAGCTTTCACCTTTTCACTTAAAGAAAAGACTTTATGTCTTTTATTTATTTATTTATTTATGGTAGAGACAGAGTCTTACTCTATCACCCTTGGTAGAGTGCTGTGGCATCACAGCTCATAGCAACCTCCAACTCCTGGGCTTAGGCGATTCTCTTGCCTCAGCCTCCTGAGTAGCTGGGACTACAGGCGCCCGCCACAACGCCCAGCTATTTTTTTGTTGCAGTTTGGCCAGGGCCGGGTTTGAACCTGCTACTGTCGGTGTATGGGGCTGGTGCCTACCCACTGAGCCACAGATGCTGCCCTTTCTGTCTTCTTTTTAGCATATCCAAATTGCCAGCATCACTACTCTTTGGGTTTAGGGCTGAAATTAAAAAAGGGTTACTTGAACACCAGTGCTGTGATACCTTGACAGCAGATCTGATCACCCAGCTGGCTTCCAAGTGACACAGGGCAGGTGGTTGAGACAGTGCGGGTACACTGAATAGGAAGATTCATGTCCTGAGCAAGGCCGAGGGTAATGGTACCCAATTTCATCATGCTACTCAGAGGCTGCACAATCTAAATTGTTTATTTTTGGAATTTTCCATTTAACATTTTCAGACCTTGCAGAACAGGATAAGGGGAGACAACTATATTCAATATCTAGGCTTTTGCTTCAGAACTGTCCTCCGATCATGAAATACATTTTAATTGAATGCTGAGCATCCCTGTCCTTGCCCCAGGCAACCTGGTTACAGCAGCTTTTAACAAAAGAAAAGCAATTAAGCAAGCCCAGCTGGCTCCCCTGGGGTGCCTCTGCTGTCCCTTTCAAGCCCTGGGCCTGCTTCAGTGCCGGGTCTGCTCCAGGATGAACAGGAAACCTCTCCTTGGCTTTCTGGATTTTTTCTGATAAGAAGGAGCAAAAACTTGCTGAGAATTATGGGGTGCCATTGGGACACCTTGGCTTTAAATTGAGACCTCAGCACATAAAAAGCCTGTCACCAACGCTGAGGTTTGGCTTCAGAAATTAAAGGCTGTCACTTTAAACTGATTCCCTGTTCCCAGGCCTGCTTGTCCTGGCCCACCGTAGGCAGAGGAGAAGGGATATTTTAAAGTGACAATTTTAAACAGCCTCCGTGTGTGTGCTGCAATCATTTTTCATGGGAAGCCTTCTAGGCTCATGCCGAGGGGCACTGCAGGATCCAATCTCCTTCCATAAATTCTTGGGAGGCCCCACGCTGCCTGGCAGCCAGAGAGAGAGCCTTAGGAGGAGCTGGGCAGGCAGGGTCAGGTGGCACAGTGGGGGCTTAGAGATGGGGAGGCTCTGCAGGATGCTGTGTCCTTGTCCTTGGAGCACCACTTAACACGTAGGCTCGAGGCTGCTCCCTGGTAGGTTCTGAATGAACTCTAGGAGTGTATCTGAAAATCATTTTTGAGATTTCTATTTTCATGAGCTATAGTGGAAAAAGAAAACTTGGAATCTAGTCCTGTCTTGTTAAACGCTTATACTGTGTGACCTTCACCAGATTTAACCTTTGCAAACCCTGGCTTCCAGATGGCCACCTGCTTCAGCCAGTATAAGGGGAGTGCACGGAATACTTCTGTGCTCACCTCCCTGCCTTACTGGGATGAGCAACCGGCAGTCGGTTTGGAGCGTTTTGTTAAACGCAGTGCTGTACCAATGAATGATGTGTACAGTGCCACGGCAGCTGCTATGATAGAATTGGATGCCAGCAATCAGGGTGGTGTTTGCATGTTTGGGTGTTCTCGTGGCATAGCAGCATTTATTCAGAGCCAGTACTTTAATATGAGACAACTCCCATCCCAAGGGCAAAGACCTCCCAACAAAGGTGAAAACCTCACCCTAGAATCTGCAGTTCCCAGCGCTCTGGTCTTGGTCAGGGCACTGCCACCTAGGAAATGGACACTGGGCATGTCACGGACTAGAGCCTGACCCTGAATTGCACTTGCATGTGGCCACAAGGCCTAGTGCCCGCACCTCAGAAAGTCTTAGATGGGAATATGAAGTCCAGTCCTTCACTGCCTGGATCCCCATGCAACTGCACCTGGGTTCCTCTCAGTGAGCAGAAAGCGGCCGTGTGGGCCGGACGGGCAGCCTCCTGACCACTGCCTGGCTTTGCTCCACAGATGCCCTCCATACTGGAGGGCCACAGCATTTCCAGACAAAGCCACAGGGAGCCCAGCCTGAGGGGGAAGAAAAAAGAACTGCCTTTTTTTCTCCCCTTGCTTTAAAATCTTGTGATTTTCTGAGCAATTCTTAGGTCGCTGGCTCTGCTTCACAGCCACAGATATATTTAAACTTTCAGTATTAAAGATCTCAGCAGTCTCTCCCAGGAGGAAATTACCTCCCCAATTGAAGTGAGCCAGGTGCCCTCTTGAGACATGTGGGATTCGTGTCCCCACCAAAAACCTCTCTCTTTTCAGACTGGGAGATGGCGGTACATAGGCCTATTACTGGAAATAGATGCATTTATGAATTTCAACATCCTATTAGCGGTGATGATCTGACAAAATCACAGGAATGGAGATATTTGGGTGTGCAGCTGACAGATGATCTGTGTGCTTAAATGGCACCAGGATGTCATGTGCCTCCAAAGACGCCTTCAAGGGGCCGGTGCAAGGCGCAGCTGGGGTGAATCAGGGATCCCCGTTAGCCTGGTGCAGGCACCATCCTTGCAGGTGATGGGGACACTTCAGGGACCTTCGGAGTGGGACATTAGTAAGCACTCCGCTGAGGTGACGTCACAGAGGGCACGCAGGTGTGAGAGCTGGCGATAACAGTCTCTGTGAAACAGGTTTGAGCTCACACAGACACATCAAGCAAGGTAAATTCTTTTCCTACGTGTGATAATTTAACTGGAATTGATAACATGAAATATATTTTGGACTCACTATCCCAGTAAGATTGGATCAAGACAAGAATATGTTGAGTTATGAATTCCTCAGTGTGGCTGCCAAGGGATTCCTTTTCTCGGGGTGCTGGATGGGACATGGGCCACACCGTGCTAATTGGGCAAATTTGGGCTCTTCTGAGTACAGACTGTTTATCTGGGCCCCCAACCTCCTCCCCATGCACCTGCTTCCCCCATAGCAGAATTAGCTCTGTCTTTATTGGTTTTTATGCCCTCTCAAGCTCCGTCTATAAGAGAAAAATTGAATTGATCCCATTAGCTTGATTTTCATGGTGATGGGGAAGGTGATACATTCCAGGCTTGCTTCCCATTTAATTTAGATGTTAAAATATCGCAAGTGATTGACCTAGATTTATCACTGCCACAACCACAGTGGGTTGGAAATACACAGAGCGGGATACTGACAGCCTTTGCACCTCACTGCTGGTGGAATAGCTAGTTCATGCAGGGAAGATGGCCATGAAGTTGGGATGGAATTCCTCCAGGGGTGAAGAAAGAGGTGGGGAGAAGAGGATCATAGTAGGCTTTTCTATCTCCACCAATTACTGTTTGAGTCAGTAAAAAAGAAAGCAGCTTTGTCCTGGCTAGAGTGGGACACCCCTTAACCTCCAATAAACACACACACAAATTGTAGCATACACAAGTTGTAGAACCGTAGACTTAGCTCCGTGAGAGCGAGCACCATGAATCAGTTAATGTCTTATCCTCAGAGTCCATTCTAGAGCCTGACAAGGCAGAAGGAGGTAAGGGGAGATTAGGAGTATGGAGACTTAAGGAATATTTATTAATGGAAGTGTAGGGTTGGAAGAAAATTTTTGGATACATCTAGTCTACTTCCTAGATCAATTATCCCAATCCATAGAAGGCTCTGCGGTTACCATAAAAAATTTCAAATTGCACTCTGCAATTAAGCCCTTCTGGTTAGGTAACAGGTGCAGGTAACTGAAACTTTGGTACAGTTTCCTCATCCATAAAATGTCAGTCTTAATATAAGCTTCATAGGGCTATCTGAGGGTTGAATGACTTATCACATCTTATCACATCAAAAGCTCTTTGAAGAATATTTGATATGTCATCAACACCTAAATGTTAATTGCTATTGTTACTAAATGATATAAGTGAATCCCACCTTTCTTTTCTTTGATTCTTATGCCTAATGAAGATTGAAAACTCCACTTTATGAGAGTTCTAATCTATTTTGCCATGACTTAAGGCTCTATTTCTTCTAACCACACAGAGGTGGCAGTACCAAACTACCCAGCTGGATGTGGATAAATCCTTGCCTCAGTTTTCTTTTTTGTCCTGAGGATGCCGAGCTAGATGGTGTCTAGAGGATCCTTCTAGCTCTATTGTAGAGATTGTAGCAGCCACATTTAACACTTACGTGTGAAGCACTATTTTAAGTACTTTCCTGTGTTAACTCACTTAATTCTGATAGTAATCCCATTGGGGAATTTGATACTGATACCCTCATCTTCCAGATGAGGTACAAGGGGTCAGGTAACTTGTTCAAGGTCACCCAGCTGGTAAGTGGAGGAGCCAATATTTAGATCTAGAAGTGTCCACCACTCAGTCTATGCTTCATTGGGTAGAATCAGTTCTATGTTTTTCTGTTACTATTGTTTTATGAATGTTCCTGAACTCAGAGTGAAGCCAGAAATCAAGAATATCTCTACTGTATTGGCTTCATCCAATGACTTGACCTTGGCATCACAGAATATTTTCCATCCATAAATAGCAAAGTGCATGATTGCCAAATAAATAAGAGAATATTTGCCACTGTGAAAATGCCCAAACAAGCTGAGTTATTATTACTGCATCATAATTATAAGAATAATGTGCATTTACAGACTACTTCACATCTCCCAAGTACTTCACGACTGTTCTAATTAGGCAGCCTGTTGACACATTCCAAAGACATGACTACAAAGCCTTTAAGTACCTCTCAGCTTGGGATGGAGGGTCAGGGAAGAAATTTGGAGAAGCCAAGACCAAGCCTGGAAGAATGATTGAAAGAGAATTACCAACTGATGGGTGAGAAAGGCAATACTTGATCCAAATTTCTTGGAACTATGTAAATCAAAACTTAATGACTACAAGAGCCCCCGTTTGTATCTTTATTGCTCCACTTACATTTTATGAAGTCATCTGGTATCATTAATTTGTTCAAAGTCTGTTTAGGTTTGTTCATGATTTCAAAGCATAATAGAAAGCCACTTTTCCTCAAGTGGGAGAAACCAACCGCTTGGTTAAACTCTTGGCTGGTATCATGACCGGCTCCTTGGGTTGGGTTTAGGCAAGATCTGGGCAGGCTTCTGGGGGTTCTGGCAACTTTTAGCAGGCTTGGTCACCTGGAGGGAGGTTTGGCCCCCTGAGCTAAAGGATAATCTGCATCTCTGGGATATGGACAACTTGTTAAGAGCGACACAGTGACAGGCGAGGGACAGTGGAACAGGCTTACCAGCTGCCCTTTTTGGGCACTGAGCTATAGTGAACCTGTCCAAAATATCACTGTCTCCAACCAGGCCCATCTGCAGGGACATCCCAGGGGCCACACACATGGATGGAGCCTACAAGCCATCTTGTTCTTTTTCTCTTGTTCTGCTTTCCTAGGACACAGCTGATTGACCCCACTGGAGGTGGCTTAGGGAGACCAGAAACTGCCACCGGCCACTTTTGGCTCAGGGACTAATGGCAAAGTGCTTCTTCCTGATCCCAACCCAAAATGAGCAGCTGCTGGAGGATTACAAAGCATTGGAGCTTCTCCTTTTCATTTTAAATGTTATCTCAGCTGGACAGTTCTTGCAAATGAGCTGGTCACCCTCCCCTTCCTCCCCAAGTCCCTACCACTGCCACCGTACACTCTACCCAAATAAGCTCTAACCAAAAACAGAGCCTACAAGGTCTGCACATTAACTAAATTGCAGCTTACTGGCCACATTGGTGGTGTTCCCGGATTGAGTTCCTCTGGCTTAACACTCAGATGCTAATGACAGTTGCTGGTGGGTCTGATGTGGCTGAGCGACAGCCTTCAAAATCAAAATGGCAGAAGTCGCATCAGGGAGCTTTGGTTTTACACTAGTTCACTGGCTCATAAGTAAGGTCACGCAGGGATGCATTTTATAAAAAAAAAAAAAAAAAAGGAAACATTTCTGCTACCAAAAAAAAAAAAAATACTTCATAACTGTCTCCAATTGTACCCTGCAGGTTTCAGAAACACAAAACAACACCTTTTATTGATTCAGCTACAACCTAAATGCGTTTCATTCCTCTGAGTGCTCCCCTGTGCACTGTCTCCCCTCTGACCTGGGTCCTCTCATTTTCCCTGACTTTGCCTCTTCATTCTCCTGATCAGTTGAGAGACGCTTCTTGCCAGGGGCAAGGGTGCTGGTCTGGTGCTGGGTCCCTGCTCAAGAGCCATCTCTTGCTGCTGGCTGCGCTGGGTAGGGCACAGCTGCCCACATCTTTGCTCTAATGAGTCTCGTTTCTAGGGAGATGGCCGAGTTGGCATTCTGCAGGCGAAATCCAAGTTCCCAAAGTACAGGAGGCTAGGACCGGGGGCAAGCTGATCAGGTGCCCTTCCCATGCTGTGCTTCCACCCTGCTCTTCATCTCCTGTCACCACACAGCCCACCTTTGATTAATGGTGGGGCTCTGGCTCCCCGCGCCGCACCCCGTGCCTCCACCCACCTTCCACGCGTGTCCATTTTCATTCTCTTCGCCTTCTGTTGGCATCTGGTTTATTTTGTATATAAACTGCTGATGCAAATGTCCAAAATAAATTATGCTGAATAATAGATGAAGACAGCTACATAATTTATCATGCTAGAGGCTAGCCAGAGCTGGGTGGGCTGTGTTCAAGCCCCGGACCTGCCGAGCTGTGTTTACAGCCTCAGTGCTAGACACATAAGCCTGGTGCTGGGGCACAGGTGGTCTCCCCGAGGTGTGCCTCTGACCCTGGAGGAGACCAACACTCACACACCAAAAGGAGCAGTTGTGTGAACAGAACCCGCCAACTGCCATCCATGGCTCATTGTATTTCTTTTGCCTTTAAAACAGAACTAGACTCTGACTGTCCTTAAGACAGCGAGGCCACCACCCTGGTGAAGCAGTTCTCACCTGCCGTCTGGTGAGCACACAGGGGCAACCTGCATCTCTGTAGGAGAGAGGTTTCACTTTAACGCCTGACCTCTGCCAGCTTCAGCATTTAGTGTCTCCTTCTGTCACCTTTATGTGGCAGCCCGGTCATTCACAGGCCTCGCTTTGGACCCGAGTCATCCACCCTGTCTGGTCCTTTTAGCCCTGCCCACCTACAGCTCAGGAATCAAACTCCAGTGCCTGGTCCTGTTGGCTACAGGGTGACCACAGGACTTGGATTTGGGGGTTCTGAAGCCTTCGTTGTCATGACCTTGGGAAGCTGTAGTTTGGAAGGGAGTAGGCAGAGCTGTTGACAAATTGGAAGTGCAATCTTCCTTCAGCTTTGCAGCCCCCGAAAGCCAGTTCTGCTCACGTAAGACATCTTCAGGAGAGGAGAACATTAGTTATTTTTCTCCAACCCGTGGTTCTGCTCGCATAATTGAGAATTGTTGAAAGGGCTGAGATCACAGCGTTGGTCTGATTGGCTAACAGAAAACCTGAGTCGTGTGATTATGAGACCACATTCACACAGGTCAAAATTCATTAGGCAAAGTGTAAGAACAGCCTTCTGGAATGATACAGCACTCTCTGTGAGTCATGCACACTTGGCTTCTTTCCCGTCACGCTTCAGACAATCTAGAGGTGGACAGGGCACTCTCCCCGAGTGCGTCCCTCACTCCCTGCTCAGGTAGATGTGCCTTGCACCTGGGCCTTGACTTGGGAGCTGGACGTGACGTTTCTAGAATGCCCACTCTGGGCGAGGCAGTGAGCCAGCACATGAGGAAATGTTCTCAAACTGACACTTCCCATGACTCAAGGAGCCAGAGTTAGTTTCATGTCACAGAAGAGTAAAACGAGTCTTAGACCAAACAGGTTTGCTCAGATCCCACAGCTGCTTTGTGAAGGAGAGGGAAGACCTGGGATGTCATGAAAAGGATTAGAGAGTATGAGGCTGAGGTGTCTCTGGGACCCAGCTTTCCTTACAGGCACCCACCTGTTCCATGATTGGGCATCTCTGTAGACCAAACTTGCCATCCTCAAGTGAGCAAATCACCCCATCACTGTGCCCTCACAACCTGGGACTGTGTCGGTCCTGAGCAGCTAAAGGGTCATTTGATGGAGTATGACCAGCTGAAGACTCAAAAATGGCCATAGACGTTAGGTGAGTTACATAAAGAGCCAGCAGCTGCCCTCAGGAAGGCCTTCTGAACATTATAAAGTTGTTTGAGGATCTAAAAAAAGGTAAGAGGGTTCAGACCATGATGATAGTGGCTGAATGATTTCAGATTTTTTATTTCTGACAAAAAAGATGGAAAGGCCATATAACTGTGAGATGAGTTCTATCCAATTTCGCATTAGTGACTCACCACTGAGACCTGGGGATCTTCTGTGCTAAGCAGAGAAACAGTTTTGTAAACAGGCCTCTGGTGGGAGCAGAGGCCTGTGGTTTTGTTCAGGAGTGGGGGTGGGAGGATGTTAAAAATTTAGAAGATCCTGAAGCTTGCTTGGAGTCCAGGGCTTTAGAAATGGAGAAGGGGGGAGAAAAATGGAGAAAATCAGTAGGACTTGGTTCTTCGAGACTTTTGGGAGAGGATGTGGTGGTGGTGATGGGGTATACGTCTGTGATTTTAAGATCTAAAAAAACAACCTCAAGCAGGCAGAGAACACTCAGTATTTGCCTCTTTCAGAGGGCTAACCTACCCTACATTTCTCAAGGAAACTTATCCTGGCTGCACATCTGGAAGGCACAGGAATAATCAGAGGAAGTCTCAATTCTGACCTCTGATTCTTCAGGACTCCACAGTAAGGTCACTGCCTCTTCTAGAAGCTCCTGTCTAACACTTTGAAGTCCTAGGAACAAGGGGCTTGCTCAGGCCATGCTGAAGAAACTGTTCTTCAGAAGTATAGCAGGAAGCCTGGCACTTCTGTGCCCTCATGGTATTATTTTATATCCAATGCACTGCCCAGGTAAATTTCTCCAACACATCTCCTGATGACTAATGCTCAAGGGATTCACACGCAAACATCTGACATCCATTGTACTCTTCCTCTTGCAGACTAGATAAACAAATAAAAAATTGCTTGCCTTTGGCGGCACTCCTGTGAGACCTGGTGGCCCAGGGCACACCTGTCCTGGTTCCCAGTATGAAGCCAGAGGAAGAAACAGGTATCCCAACTCTACTACCAGCATTCAACTGCTCAGTTGTGAACACATTGAGGGTTGAAGGGACTGATAGTAATATAATATTGGATTAAGAAATAGAGTGAAAGTCTAGCAGAGAAACAGGCTAACATCCAATATAAAAGATATTACTGCAAACATCTCTGCAGCCAGAGTACGTTGGACATAAGCAGTTAGCAGAGTTTCTCAGATTTGGCACCACTGACATTTTAAGCTGTATAGTACTTTGCTGAGGCGGGGAGGGAGTTGACCTGTGATTAGAGGATGCTTAGCAATGTCCCTGAACTCTACCAACAGATGCTGGTATCACCTTTGCCCCGACTTTGTGATAATCAAAAATGTCTCTGGACATTGCCAAATGTCCTCCAGGAGGCAAAGCTATTCCTGGCTGAGAACTAAGTTCAATAATTCTGGGCTCCTCCATCAGTGTCCTCAAAGTGAGGTCCTTGGACACAAAGTAGTGGCAGCACCTGGAAGCTTGTTAGAAAAACACATTTGCACATCATGTCTCAGAACTACTGAACCAGTATTGCTGACTGTAAGACCCAGGCGGTTATGGTTTAACAAGCCCGGCAGGTGATTCTTATCCTTACTAAAATTTCAGAAGCACAGCTATATGGTAGCCTTTTGTCGCTTGTGGCTACTGAATTTTTTTTATTAACTAAATTAAATAAAGCTAAAAATTCAGTTTCTCAGTTGCTGTAGCCACATTTCAAGTGCTCAGTAGCTACATGCAACTGGTGGCTACTGTCCTGGATATGATGATTGTAGAACACTTCCATCATTCTAGAAAGTTCCATCAGACTACACTCTAGTGAAGTTGCTGCTAAGATGTGGATGCCTTCAAACCAGAATACTGTTTCTGGCTCCTAGCCACATCCTATAGAATATTCACTGGTTGCCTCATGGCATTTATAGCTAGATAGAGAAGTAACTGAGTGACCACATTTCCTCCCCCGGTCGTGGTGACAGATAAAATGGGTGTATAATAGCATTCACCTGCTCCAAGCCTACCTATGCTAAGAGTCAAGGCAGCTGGGCTGTGAAACATAAGTTCTGGGGCAAAAGATGATATTTAGAGCATGCCTAGATCTTACTTTAAGGCAATGTATTAGGGTAGATAAATAAAAACAATTACAAATTTAATTGCTACCCCAGGGGTAATGAAAGAATATGGGCAGGTGTTATAAAGTGGTATAATGAAAGGATATAGTGTCAGGTGTTTTGCTGGGACCCCCCGGTTGTATGATGGAGTGGTGGAGACTCACATTCTGGGGCCTCATGGTCCATGTCCAGTGGCTGAACTCGTGAGTTTCAATTTCAATGACATCCAAGACCCCTTTGTAGAGTTTTTACACTCTCAAATCCATGAACGGAGTTTAGCAGCTGCAGAGTAAAAGGTAATAATCCTAGCAGCACCAAGTGTGCAGGCAACCCCAGGACTAGGGTAGGCAGGTGGATATGTATCCTTCCATGCTCACTGTAGATACCACTAATGAATCAGCCCGCTTCTCCCTATGAGCCTTGGATGCAGCTTGTACCACCCAGGCCAGGCTTATAAATGCGCAGAAAGATACCAGTTTGCTGCCCTTCTCTTTGAGTGACTCAAATTCTTATAGTTGCCTAAGGTTCTTTTTGGAAAACTCAAATGCAGCTTTTCTATACAAAAGGATGTTACAGGGCCTTTCTCCTTTAGTGAGCTAAGGAATTATTCCTTGGCTTTCTGAAAAAGATCACTTAATATTTACGGCCCTCATTTCTTGTCCATCCACAAACCTTCTATTTCAGCATGGAGCCTCAGCCCCCTTTCTATACCAAGAGGCTGGTGTCTCTGGAGCTGGACAGATGAGTTGACATCAAAGGATTGGGTTTTACCTGCTGCTTTTTAACTTTGATTCCAGTTTGGATTATACCAAGCCTGGAATTCTCTATGATTCTTTCTCAGCCTCAAATCAAACTAAACATCAAAAATACAAATGGCATTCCCACCCTCGTTGTTCAAGACCCCAGCATGAGGCAGTTCTGCAAGACCTTTTTTTGGCAGGAACTCAATCTTGAAGGATAGGCGGATGATGAAAAGCTTTTAAACCTCTGTCAGAAAGCCCAGCAGAGCAGGTTCAGTGCAATTGTCCCCTGCCTGGCTCATCTCCCCTGAGACAGGCTGAAGAGGCTTCATCTAACAAGGAAAAATAAAGTTCACTGGCTCCCTGGGCCGGGGAACAGTCGCTGGCCAGCTGAGTGCCCACCTCACAAGTCTCGGAGGGCAGCTGGAAAAGGTCTCATTCCTCTGGTCACCTTGGTGGGGGTTGCAACCCTGTGAAAAGTATTTTTGAAACATAAATGAACTTCAGGAATGATAATTGTCAGGAGGCCCCAAGTCTCCAGGGCTGGGAGCAAGACAGTGGGTCCCCAGTTCTGCCCAGGGAAGGGGATGAGAATGATGAGTAGTTATAAAAAACATGACATCACCCCTATATCCCTTGTTTGTGGGGACACTGGAGCATCAGATCAGGGAGCTAGAAAAGTCTGGCCGAGAGGCCTCTCAAGGTCGACGAAGAAATAGAGGGACAGGTGAGCTTAGTGTCAGCGGGCTATAGACCAGGAGTGAGAATCTGTGCTGCCCTCTGAAGGAGAAGAACCAAGTCTCTATCAAGACAGGTGTGTGTAGCCAGTTGACTTTGGTGGAAGATTCGATCTTCAATAACAGTCTATGAATTAAATCAAACCAAGCTATACGTTCTGATCCACTCCATTTCCAAGACACATAAACACCGACTATGGCTATATTCATAGTTATGTAATTATTCATTTGTATAATATATATCCTTACACTATATATGTATATTTTTATGTGCAATTACCTTTTACCCATACATTTATACATTTAAGCAAGTATATTTACTTGTATATAAAGATACATATGCCACTATAAAAGGCTTGAGTTTAAAAATGTATATACTATTTGTACATATGTATGAATATACATAAACATTATCACACGGTAATGAAAGAGTCTTTCATTCAGACAGTTCCAAATTTGAGCCCCAGTCCTGTCACTTGAGGAAGGTCTTCCCTTCAGTAGAATATTTAATTGAGCCTTAATTTCCCCTTCTGTAAAGTGGGAGTAGTGACATATGCAAATTTCAAGCAGGTGTTATGAGGAAGATGAAAATGAATATGAAATATACAGAGTGGGCAATAAACACAGGTGCAGCTACTTGCATTGCTACCGCTTCTGTTAAGAACATGAAGGCCAAAAAATAAAAATAAAAAAAGGAACATAAAGGCCTCGTTCGCTTTGGTGGGTAGCTGAAATCAGGGCGAGGGGCCTGTGACACTTTTGTGTGAGGTGTGGAACAAGTTCTTCCAATTCATAGGACTCCCGAGAGTTACCTTTATATATATATTTTTTAATCGAATGTTTCGATTGCAAGAACATCTCATTTCTCTTTTATAACTGGGTGATTTTGGAGGAATTCCCTGTTGGGGTTTATAAAACTATTTCTGGGAGATAAATGTCAACCCCAGACAAAGTAGAACTTCCTGAGAAAGTCGCTGCCCCTGGAGGTTCTGAGTTCACTGTTACAGATGTTTCAGCAGAGGCTGACAGTCACATGTGGGATGCACATATCAGAGGGGGCTGTGTGCCCTGGAGGCTCTTTCAGACTGTGGCTTCTGAGTGGGGTGTGCTGTGAGCTCTGTATTGCCTGTCTACCCACCTCCCACCCCCTTCCTGGTGGCTTCTTTTCAATCAGTGACAAGGTGCTGAAGGGATCCAACAGTGAAGAGGTGAGATTACATTCTGAGTAAATGGGTAAACTGAAGTGTGGCTGGGTCTGAAGTCAACCAGGCAGCCAGCTCCCTTGAATGGTTTGTGCGAAGTCTTATTAGGAAAATGCAGCCATCCAGAACTGTGGCAGGAGGGGCCTGGCCGGTGACCCTGCAGGTGCAACGTGGCTTCGTTGACTCTTGTGCTGCCTCCTGCCAGGGCAGCTCTGCCTGGGCTCAGCTCGCCCTGGGGATCAAAGTAGGTATCCTGAAGCAGTTCGGCCCCCAGCTACCAGGTCTGCTCTTTCCTCCCAGAGGAATATTTCCGCTTTCCTCACTAAATGTTCCCCTAGGCCATTCCTCATCTGTTTTCCCTTCACCAGTCTGAAAATATGAAAACATATTGCAGTCGACCCTGGGAACAGAACATTGAATGTACTGAGTACCAGGATTAGGACTGATCACAGTGAAATGACATTAGGAAAATGATTTACAATGTGCCTTTGGAACAATATCCAGGGAGGCGACACCTGCTGTCTATGAGGACAGGGAATGAGTGAGAACAGGTGGTAACCACAGAAACCACAGCCATAAAGGCTTTTCTTGCTACAAAGAATGACCAGAGCTTGTATGTTTCAGACCCCAGCTAATAGTGACCTCACAAGTCCAAAGAAGTGGGGATTTGTGCAATTCTTAAATTCTCAGGCATCTCTCTCTCACACACACACACTTAAAATGTGACCTATTCTTTAACTCCTCTACGCTTCAAAGAACCAGAAACCTGGAAGGAAGGACCTTTGGTTCCCTGGGTTATAGCTGCTCAAGCCTTTGCCATCTGTTAAAGGATAGAGATATTTAAACATATAATAACTAGATATTTTTGTATCTATGGCAAGTTCTGAGATGTATGCTTATGCTATTCTAAAGGCAGTCTTGGCAATTTTCAGATGAAAAATGTCGTAGAAGTTTCAGTTTCTGTAATTATCTATTTATATGCTGTGGATGCCCAACGAGGGGTCCAGAGCTTGCCTCATTTGCTGGCCATATAGCTGTTCATAAGTAAGTGTAATGTGACACACAGCCTGTATTGGTTCACGGGGATCAGAAAATTAGTTATGTCATGTCTAAAAGCCACTTTACATTCATAGGTCATAAATGGAGAGGAAAAATAAACGAAAAGTTTCAGTATTCAATTTGTTTACTCTGAGCAAAATGCAATCTCTTCAACCGATGATGAGAGGAGTGTGGGAGAGACGGAAGAGGCTTTTAGGAGCTCTCTTTAAAAGCTCAAAAGGTGTCTGGAACATTAAATAGCTGTTAAAATTTCTAGTTGGATAATTTAAGTGTAAATGAGTATGAACTATATGGATTAAATTTGCCTTAAAATACCAGTCTGAAAAATTAAGGAAAGACTATTCAAGACAAACACGCCTTTTTTTAAAATCTGAACATTTTGAAAAAATAATTGTGGCGTCTCAATGAAAGCTAAATGCAGTCAGATTTAACTGTCCTTAATGATCTTACCATTGAAAGCTACAATTCAGCAATAATTACACCCCCATTAAAACATGTACATGTTGATACACACATCACATAAAATGTACAAGTTTAGCCTAAGCTTTTAAAACTTTTTTCTATCACAAATGATGATAGATGGATGGATAGATAGATATTCAGCCTATTAATCTGAAAATGTAGATCTGAAAAACCCTCAGAATTTGAGCCACTGGTTCATTGGGTTCTTGGGGGTATTGTCTTTTATTTTTATTATTACCCAAATTGAAATATTCTGTCTCTATAGTATATTTCTCCTCAAATTATTACTAAAGTCTCTCATTTTGCTAAATTACTTTATAAAGAATGTCATTTTTTCAGTCCTGAGGATAGTCACATTTGAAATAATGCCACTGTAAAAGATCAAATTTTCAACTTTAATTGTAACCTGTGGAGCCGTCTCTCTGCATTCCATGTTCACTAGGCAATGAGGTCACACATGAAAGAGCATCTTTTTAATTATTCATTACTATTATTACTCTATTAAGGCTGTCCTTTTGCTCAATTTTAATATGTTTTTCTTTGGAATTTAAATATTATGGGCAATATTTGGCAAGAAAAAAGCCCTTTATGAATATCTTGTAATCTCTCTTGCCCTGTGTTTTACAACATTTTCTTTCTTCTTAACTCATCAGGGTGTTATGGGTTCAAAATAAAAGGGAACCACACTTGAGAGAGGAGAGATTTGAGGTATAGAGAAGCCCAGGATGTTGCCCAGGGTTACAGTGGCAGTGGCAGCCAGTCGGGGTATTTGGCTGGAGAACAACTTCCCACCCTTGTACAATCAAGTGTTGATTGCAATATACTGCTAGAATGTAAGGTATCCAGTTAGTATCATTGACACGACTTTTTGGAGTTTTTGAGGTGCCACCAGTTATAAGAGTTTGATGTGTGGTTGGAAAGAATGAAATAGATACTAACATGGAATCTGAGAGCTTGAAAATCCATACGAAGAATGCATTGTCATGAGATCATGCTTGTCTCTTAACTGTATAGGGCCAGGTTTGATCCCAAAGGGAGTGAACCTGCCAGGGCATCCCTGACCCTTAGTGCTCTCACTCATTCAAACACTATTCTAGGCACAGCGAAAAAAATAGACACAGAACCATATGATCATGGAACTTCTAGACTAGCAAGAAACAGACAATGACACTCATAGTAGGAAGTAAATCATAGAGATTGTTCAAAGATGACAAGTGCTTTGGAAAAACAGAAAGTCAGAACCCAATAAGAGATCACAAGTGCAGTGGGGTAGGGACCGTGGGTTAAAATTTCAAGCGGGTGCTCTGACCAGCTTCATGGGAAAGATGAGAATGGAGCAAAGACTTGAAGAAGGTGAGGGGATAGTCAGTCATAAGGGAAGATGTTTCCAGAAAGAAGAAATAGGGTACACGGCACAAAGGGCTTCATGTAATTGATGGGCAGCAAAGCAGTCATGGTGGCTGGGACTTAGGGGCCATGGGGTGGCAGGAGGTGAGGTCTGGGAGGTAATAAGCAAGGATGGAGGCAGAGCCTATCCAGCTGCGTAGACCACAGAGAGGACTGAAAGGCCTTGCACATCTACCTGTGTGGGCAGGGAGGGCAGGACAGATTGGTTCTGCAGTTGTAGTCTTGCTGGCTTGGTTGACTGGGGAACTGTTTTTTGTTGTGATGGAAGTGACATGAAAGTTTCAAATGCAGGTTCAAGCAGGAGAAGACTCCTGACTCCTGTTTTTTTTGATGCTCTCACAGCGATGGAGATTGCAAAGGTGAAAATAGGCACCGTCCGTGTTATGCCATCATTCTGAGTACAGTAGGCTTATCACCTGACAGCTCATTGCTCTGATTGGGTACACAGACTGATTTATAGTATTGTGATCACAGGTCTTACAGTCAATCCTGGTTTCAAACTCTGCAATCTCTGTCCCCCTACCTTGACGGAGTCAGGACAGATGCTCATATTCTTTAAGCTTTAGCTTTGTGGATGTCAAAGGGCTATCCACAAAGATATGTTGTGAAAAGCAGGTTGTGATAATGGTGATGGTAATGACAGTCTCGTGATGATTAAATCTATACATTCTCTTTTGCCGCAAAGATGATTGTTCTCTGGCCTAGGGTCACTTTCTGGCACAAGGTTCACAGCTATAGGGAAGGGCTTCTGGGTACCTCAGCTCCCTTGTGGGAAACCATGTTCTGCTCTGTTGATGCCAAAGCATAGTTAAGAACCCTTGAAAAGGTTCAAGGCTTTTCCAATCTCTCCTCTGGCTTATAGGCAGACTGTGTGTGAGAAGATGTATCTCTAAGGGGTTCAAGGCTATCTATTGATAATGTTAGGTTACAGTGTGAGAACGTCACCCATCACAAGTACAAAGCTTTGAAGTCCTATTGTTACAGGTATGTGAGGGAAAGGGTTCAGAATCTCCAAGAGTTCAATTATTAAATCAAGAGAAAACTATGTTTAGAGAGTGGATTTGGAGGCATTGGGTGCTGTACTCTTACTTCGAAGCTCTAGAAATAGTAAATAATAATGAACTCACTCCCTGGGCCCCACAAAATGCCATCAGCAGAGGGCACGAACTGAAGGAACCAGCACATTGAATCTTCAGAACTTGCAGAAACATTTAATTTCTTCTGACAGGCTTATCAATCAACTAATGATTAGGAAGCCGAGTTGCAGTGAGAAACTCCATTTTTGAATGATACCCCCTTTCATCTCAATTAGGAAAGTTCCCTGTGCATATTCTTTTATTTTTGTGTTTTAGCTAAAATCTTTCCTAAATCCTTTCCTCTTATGAGGTCAAGGACAATGACAATGATTTAACGTTAAAGTTGAGGACATGATATTAGAGGGTACTGACCGTGGAAGATGATCCAGATAATTCTCACTGCCTCTGCCTCTACCAGGTACTACATTTAATCCCCTGTAGTCTCGTAAAAATAACACATCCAGTAAAGCAATTTGAGAGATGTTAAGTAAACTTCCCAAGATCATACATCTGTTAGGGTGCAGAAGTGGAATTTGAGTTCTGGTCTTTCTGAGTTAGGGTCCAAGTTCATTTTCTTTGGGAAAAAAATGTCATCCTACCTTGGCATTTTTCCCCGAAGGAAAAAAATAGCAGTGAATATAGAGACCTTTGTCTCTGATAAAATCAAATTTTATTGGCCACTTCCAGTTTGGTGGACCTGTGGGTAAGGAATACAACCCAGAAGAAATGTCCTTTTAAGCTCAATTCCTGTGGCTTTACCAGTCAACATAGAAGAGGTTCAGTCAACGAAACACACATTGTTTATGCGCTTTGGTCATAAAAAACTCAAGGAGAAATTCTTCAGAGAATGCGGACCAGAAAAAGGGATCTTAGTCCTGCAGTGAGCGACACTGGAAACAGGGAGAGAAAAGGGAGGGGCTGGCGGGAGACAGAGAGGACAGGGCAGGAAAGTGGGCGAGAGCCACATCATTTTCTTTATTATCCTGTCCATTTGCCTTCATTTTTCTGATGTTCTGTCCATTGGCTGTTAACACCTAATTCTCTGAAAAATAAATACAACTTGAGCAAATTAAGTAAAAAGGCTCTGGCGAGTCCAATTACCGTGTGTCCCCCGGTTGCTTGGAAATGGACTTCATTTCCCTGTAATGAACAAAATGGTGAGTGACAGCCTGGCCAAATGAGGCGCGTCCCCTCTCTGGCTTCATCTGTCAAACCCGTGTGGCAAGAGGGAGACGTTATGGATTGTCGTTGCAGCACACGGGGACGTGAGTACTTAAACTAAATCGAAAAGCACCTGCTCTTGGCGGAGCCGCTAATTTTTTCTTCCCAATTCATCACAGCAGTTGCTTCCTCTTGAAAATCTAGCAGCTTTCTAAGAAAAGTCATGTTTATTATGGAAGTTATTTATTAATAATAAATAGAGGTGAAACTCAGAAACGGATATGTTTCCCTATAGCTAATGGGATGTCATTAATGGGGGAGTGAGTTCTGCTTTACAGCCTGGGATCATTTCTGTAGCTACCTCTTTAGATATCTTTGGTTCGTCCGTTCATTCATCCACCCATTTGTTCGTTTCTTCAAGAAACACTTAATGGGCGTCTCTTCTCTGCCCTATTCGGTTGCAGGAGCTGGGCGATGGCCAACCTAAGTAAGCGATATTCCTCTACAAGAACTCATGATCTAGTGGGGAAAACAGACGCATCTGAGGTTGAATACAGAGACTGGAATGTGTTATTATTCAATTGGAGCATTTCCTCCAAAGAATATTCAATGCCTCCCAAATTCCAGTTGGTAGTATATATTTCTCCTGATGGGTTTGCCATGCACCAAACTCTATCTAAACCCCTGCATTTCTATTTTCCAACCTAAACTGTGGTATTAGGGACAGTCAAGAAGTGTGCTTTTCCATATATGTGATTGATCCCCTGTTTCTAAAACCTCTCCATACTGAAAACTTCTCTCACTCTAATCCTCCGTTCAACTCTTCCAAGCTGGATATTGTACTAGAAGCTGAAATTCTGTAGGTGAACATGGGTCACACACAGGGAGACACAGTCCCTGTCCTCAGATAGTTTTTAATCCATTAAGGGACATAGACGTTAAACAAAAACTTTCACCAATAATTACTTAATCACAACTATAAGTGATATGAGGGCAAATGGCAGCTTGTTTTAAGAGTATTTGATGAGGACTTGACACAATGTGGGGGGATAGAGAGGGTCCCAGAAAGGCATTCTGCTGCCATGAAAGTCTCGGTAAGAGTTAATCACGTGAAAAAAAAAAAAAAACACACACACACATAGAACAGCGTCTTGGGTAATTTCTCCTTTATTGTTTTTTTCCGCATAATTATGTCTTTTTTCCAGAGTGGTTTAGTTCTCAGAGGTCAGTAGGGAATGATTAGAATAAAAAGCCCATAATTTGTAGGGAATGGAGTCCCCTATCTGTACTCCAGCCCTCCATGCATTTCTTTGGTCTCAGAGAAGGCCACTACTTTAGGTAAAACATGTTTTCACTCTCATAGCACCATTTATTCATGGGGCATTCTTCAAGGACAGATAGCATTTACAAAGTCCGTCAGTAAAGGCCTACAAGAAGGTGCATGAGGCTTAACTTCAGAGAAGAGATACGTAGAAGGTGTGATGCATGTCAAACATGGGTCAAAGATCCACTTTTCCTAGTCCGACTTTGTTATCATACATAGGTGGATAACTAGCACTGGGGTTACAGTTATAGTCCCCTATTGACATATTCATTTCACTTCACCATCCCAAGCTATTCATGCAAAAATTGGGGATATCAAGAGAGGTTTAATGAGTTACTTTGTACCACATCGTCTGTCCCAAGAGCACACGTGACACGTCACAGACCCTGTCTCTAACAGGGCTATCTCAGAAATAATTTTCTTGCATCAACGTATGCTTAGAAGCAGAATTTGCAGGAATCTCTGAAGTCACCTAGTTTTACTGACCCTATCCCAACACTGCTATTCCAGAGATTAAAAAACAGCAAACAAACAAACAGAAAACCTGATGCTTAATGACAGAGAGGACATTGTCTCAGGTCAGAGAGTTACAGGCAGATCTGAAGTTAGAGCCGAGATCTCACGGTCCAAATCCTTCAAACTGGGTCACTGTTATCTCCATTCATTACCAGGAGAAGTATCTAAAAACTCTGATACTGAATTGCTAAACTTTTGACTTAAAATTGGTTGACTTGTTTAGTATCAGTGATACCTGTCTAGACTGCGAAGGCTTTTTTTTTTTTTTTTTTCCTTTTTCTGGGGGATTAGGAGAGCTCACTGCAGTGGCGGCCTCTTGTACTATGTGGTCCAGGCTTTACTTACCGCGACTGTGGATGCTCCGTGCTCCTTCCACCTCCCAGTCCTAAGACATGTCAGTGGGTGGCTGCAGCTGTGTGACCATAAGCGAGAACCTAGAGGGTACAAGGTGGGCCAGAAGACTCTGCTGTACCCGTCCATTTATGATTTCCATTTTGGGCTGGAGGTTAAGAGCTGGTCGTGATCCAAGGATCATAATGGAACTGAAAGCATGAAAAAGCATCCTATGCTCAGCTGTCCTGATCCGTCAGGGCACCACTGGGTGTTGCTTTCTGGGCTAGCCTACAAGAGGGCCTGCTGTGCCATTACACCATGACATCAGACGAGGCAGGATTTGAACTCTGGCTTGAGGGCGTCCAGACCCTTGCTCTTTTATGCTGTGCTTTAAGGTTATAATTACAACGTATAATTGACACCAACTAGCAGACTCTTGGCATTCTTACCTATAAAGGATAATTCTTAAATATGGAGGAGGGGGGAAGCCCAAAGTCTTTTTTTCTATTCTCTACTCCCATTCAACACAACACATCTGACAGCAGATGTGCGGGGGATTTTTTTCACCACACGCTGACCAAGCAATTCCCAGCAGATGCCAGCTGGGTGTCCTAGAATTCAATTCTGACATTATCCACCTGAGAGCCCCCAAATGTAAGGGCTCAGTCCCACAAGACTGCCTGCAGATGGCACTTGCAAGCCCCAGATCATGACCTGTTCTTCTGACCAACTGGCTAAAAATCAGGGTTCCAGGGCCCTCTTCAGATTTGACTGATTTGCTAGAGTAGCTCACGGAATGTTCAATAAAATGTAACATTTTATTTACATGTACCAGTTTACTAATAAAGACTACAGATGAACAGCCACGTGGAAGAGACACACAGGGCAAGGTGTGTTGGAAGTGGTGTGGAATAGCGGTGCTGTTTCTGGGAACCTCTGGGTGGAAACTCTCCATATCTTGTCCTTTTCAGTTTCTCTGGAAACTTCCTCACGTAAGTGTGATTGATTGCATCATTGACCATTGGGGATCAGCTCCGCTTCCTCCAGGTGGTGAATGTGGACGTGGGGAGGTGAGACTGAGACCTCTAACCCTCTAGTCACAAGGTCGGTTCCCTTAGCAACCAGCCCCCTCCCCTCCTGAGGCTACCAGGCGTCCCCAGATACACAAGAAGACATTTGCCATTTTGGGGATTCCGAGGGTTTTAGGAACTAAGTACCATGAATGAGGACGAAGACCAAATATATACGTATTATTACAAATCACAATAAAGCAGTCCCCAGGTACACACATCTGACTGATGTACAACTTAACGAACAAAGGCTATTACAGGTGACAGGCAAATGTACCTGTTCCAACTTACATATAAATTCAACTTAAGTACCGACCGGCAGGACCTATCCCCTTTGTATTACACTACAGTAATGCAAAAAGTAATGGTTCCTTATCTTGAACTCATTTAGCGTCAGCATCAATTGACAAACTGATTTTCTTGCTGCGGAGAAGCAGCACCTACAGTGAATTACAAATTCTCTCTAATCTCTGCCTGTTACTGTCCTACCCTTTGGAACACTTCAAGATTGCTTTTGCTCTTCAAAGTGTTTATAACCCTAAAGATTTGGGAAACTAAATGTATCATTATATTTCTGGGCCACGCACTGTCAATACCATGCCCTTCCCTTCTCTCCCAAACACACTCAAAACCTAAAAAACTTACATTTCTGGGGTTCTGTTGTGTGTTGACATAGGCTTTTCACAGGTCCTTGGTGAAGGTCAGGACATAAAGAACTGAAAATTGTCAACCTATTGGTGGCCTTCTGTCCCCACTGGTGCCCACCCATAATAATAATCTTCTTTATACAGACTTGAAGCCCCAGTCCTAGTTCAGACTCAGACTAGCAGAGAATGCAGAATGAGAGCAGGTTTGAGAGGTCAGGGACGCACGGACCCCTCATATGAGCATCTAAACAGAAATTTCAAACGTGGGCCTGCAAACGATTTTTATGGTAAGTCAAATGACCAGTTTATTATTTTTCTTTTACTTTGGCATTCTGATAATTATCACCTTGCCTTAATTCTTTCTTGTCTTTTTGTTTTCGGAATATATATATTTTTTTGCATAGTTCAAATATGCCAATTCTCCATTAAGATGAAAGAGGTCCCCGGTCCATCGCATCTTTTTAAATTATTCTGCAATGAATAGAAATTATGTTACTTAAAACGCTTAGCACAGTCTGACAGATAGATACGGGCATGCCTCATTAACATGGTCTCCACAAATTCAGAATTTTATTGTTATTCATAGACAAGACTGACCCAAGATTTGGGATAATTTAGCCTTCCTGGTCAGTCGGCTCGTACTTTTCTACTTTATAGAGACAGCTCTCGATTACTTACTGGCCTTATTCTGAAATAGAAAAGCCCTGTGTCAAATGTCTCTGAACTGAACACCAACTTCTATTTCCCCACTTAGCCCCCCAGTCCCTTGTGGCTTTCACCTGAAGGGCAGTGGTTCTCATACTTGGCCTTGTGGGTAATGCAGGGCGACAGTTGTGAGAGGAAACAGCTATGAAAGGAACCCACATCCACCTGTCCCTTCCTGGAGAACAAGTTTCAGATCTGACAACCCTCTCCTGCCCTGGGCCTTCGTCTTTCACAGTCCCGCCGGGACACTTCATCACGCCTGGTTTGCAGAGAAGGAAAACAAGCCCCCAAAAGATGGAGTGACTTATCGGGAAGGTGTAAACTGGAAGTGTGGGGTTTGGAGTTAGACCCCGTTTCGAGTTCTAATTCTCCCCCCAGTTATCAGCCTAGCTTTGTGGTCTTGGTCTAGTTACCTGTTCTCTCCGTGAGCCTCAGTTTCTGCACTTGTAAAACAAGTGTCAGACGGTACCTTGTATGTAACAGTGGGAACTCAGTGTTGTCACGGGCAGGTCACGTGCTCAGCCCTGGCACATAGGAAGGAGTAAACAGGGCAGCTAGTTTTAATTATGGCTCAAGATCACACTGCTAGGATTGGGGTTAGGGTTGGGGTTAGGGTTAGAGCTTAGGGTCAGGGCAAGGTTAGGGTTAGGGATAGGGGAGGAACTAGGTTTTAAGTTCAAAAGTCCAAATCCTGTGCATTTTCACTACCTTCCACTGCCTTATACCTGCTCCCACCAAGAGTCTAAGACTTTTTGGTGAAATAAAGCAGCATGTTGGGTATGAGCTAGGTTCCTTGAAAGGTGTCACAGAGCCAGTGTCAGGGAAACTGTTCCCCACCTGAGGTTTCCACGCGTGCTATTGAGCCTTAAAGCACAGAGGAGCCGCTCAGGATGCTACTGGAAGAAGTTTCTCTGTAAGGAGCAATATTTGACATTCATCAAAAACAAGGGATGAGGCTGCTGGACACCTGTCCCCAGCTGCAGGCACTCAGACAGGACAAGGATCACGAGACCCTTCTCCTTCCTCTGCTGGAGAGCCATCTACGAGGGCCTTCCTATGTCAGGAAAGGATCTAGGAAGAGGCGGGATAGGGAGCTCCCTCTGATGGCAATTTTACCTTATAGAAACGTGACACCATTGATGATCGTTAGTGTTGGAGGGAATTTAGAAACCACCAGTCCCATTCCTTGTTTTTCATATTGTTGAAAGCAGGGTACAGCGAGTAAGAATAATTGCTGGAGCTGATATAGCTAATTGGTGGCAGAGAGGAAAGAATAAAGGAAGGGGTTCAGTTAACAAGGTGAGGGCAGGGGAACTCCCCTGTACTCTGTCCACTGAATGGAGGAAGATGGCCCCTGCCAGATGCCGGACAGCTGAGTTCGTCTCCACTTGCTGACCTCTGGGTAGACATTACCTCCTCAGAGACCCCTCCCTGATTATTCCAGCTAAATTATTCTCGAATCTTTCTCTACCTCTTTATGTCTATCTTTTCCTAGCAGTTTCCAATAGCTGATAGTAGTGGATTATATTTTTAATTATCTCTTTACTGTCTGCCTGTTCTATTGGAATATTAGCTCCATTAAGGTTTGGGGGCCTGCTTCATTTTGATAACAGCTGAATTCCCGACATATTGAACAATACTGGATTCATAGTAATTAATAAACATTCAACAAATATTTACTGAATGAATGAGTCACACGAAATATTGACCTAAGAAGTTAACAAATACTGAGCAATGAATTTGGAGAGGCAGTGAGAAGGAAGGCAGGGACCCCCATCTTTGTCCTCCAAGTATAGTGGTTTTAGCTAGAACTGAGCTTTTCTGAGCTGGAGACAGAGCACAGGGACAGTGTCTTATAGGATTGTCCTGTCCTGGCACCCTGCTCCTTCAGCTCTCTGGAATTGCATAAAGTCCCATCTTTTCCTTCATCAACTCCTTCCCCTTTTCCTTTGCTGGACCTTGCTTTGGGTTTAGAACTGCACATCTTCTGAACAATGTGTCTACCCAGTGTTACCATCCTTCCCCCTTGCTGCTTAACTGCTTACCTGTGATAAACTGGAATGAGATTGCCAACCTAGTCTATCTCAGGAGAGGCTTAGAGCATTTGGGCAGAGAAAATTCATCAAAAGATTTGGCCACCTTGAGTTGTAGGTAAGACCTGGTCATTTGTTCTGTGTCAAACAGTATGGTAAATCCCAAGAAAGTAGAGTAAACTAAACTGCATAAACTATACAAGGTCTGACAATTAACTTCATGAACTCATCCTTGTAAAACTGCCACAAGCTAAATATCACTATGGTCACCGATTTTCAAAGTACCCCCCTTGGGAAGTTACACACTGACACCAGCATGTAGTCCACGCTTCAAAGAAATTTTGGGATTCTTTTTTTGGAATGCATCAGAGCTGTTATCATACATCACACAAAAACACACAACAACAATAGCAAGCATTGGCTTGGCGCCCGTAGCTCAGTGGTTAGGGCACTGGCCACATGCACTGGGGCTGGTTGGTTGGAACATGGCTAGGGCCTGCTAAACAACAATGACAACAACAACAACAAAAATAGCCAGGCGTTGTGGCAGGTGCATGTAGTCCCAGCTACTTGGGGGGCTGAGGTAAGAAAATTGTTTAAGCCCAAGAGTTTGAGGTTGCTGAGAGATGTGATGCCATGGCACTCTATTGTAGGGTGACATACTGAGACTTTGTCTCAAAAACCAAAACTGAACAATAGCAAACATCACTCAGCAAGATACCACCACCTGTCAACACCAACAAACTGTGAGACGTTAATATACCAAGGTTATGAAACCTTACTGAGTTGTTTGTACAGTACTGCCAATGTAAATAGATGGTGGCAAGTTCACATATTTGATGGTAATTCCAGAAAAAGAGTTCCAAAATTGTTGTGAACGGTGGATGAAGCACTGGTGTCACTGCATAGCATCCGAAGGGGAACCTCTTCAAAGTTGACCATAGTGATAGTCAGCATTTTGCACTTTTTCTAGGGCGAGTTCACGAACTTAATTGTCAGACCCTGTACTTCCATGCTCTGAAATCTTATTCAGTTGTACAACAAAGGGCATTGTTTTCTATCTGTAAGGACACAAGAACAATCCAGGACATATTGTTCAGTGGAGAAAAGAAGTTACAATTTGGTATGTGAGTACATATTTTAAGAACTTGCTTTTAAAAATGTCAAAGTATATTGATGCTCATATCATAGGTCTGTGGCCAAGTCTGTATCTACATCTATGTCTATAAATTAGTTACACGTCCAGAGATCTATAAGTAGACTATTTGGCGCAAATGGCCACTTCCCAAAGAATGGGGTTGCTGAGGGTAGAGATTTTGCTGTATGTACTTTGGTATTTTTTTTTTAATCTTTTCCTGTGATGAGGAAAAAAAGAATTATAATTTAAAAACCAGAGGCAGGCTCTGTGCTCATAGCACAGTGATGATGGCACCGATGGTGGTGGGTTCGAACCTGGCCTGGGCCAGCTAAACAACAACAACTGCAACAGAAAAATATCCAGTGTGGTGGGTGCCAAGTCCCAGCTACTTGGGAGGCTGAGACAAAAGAACCACTTAAGCCCAGGAGTTTGAGGTTGCTGGGAGCTGTGACACCACAGCACTCTACCTAGGGTGGCTCAGTGAGACTCTTGTCTCAATAAATAAATAAATAAATAAAAATAAAGAGCAAGGGCAACAACCACAGCAAAATTGTGTGTCTGTAAAATTGCTGCTCACCCTCAAGTAAGCCGTGGTCCTCTTCTTAAGGGAGACGGACCCATATAAATAACCCAAATTCAGCGTGCAAAGCATCACACAGATAACACGCAAAAGGTGTGAGGGAATTCAAAGGAGGGAGGGGCTCTATTTTGCACCAGTTAGGGAGGACATCTTGGGGAAAAGATCCCTGAGCTCATTCTTGAAGAATAAACAGGACCTCAGTGGAGACATGGGGCTTTCCATGACAATGCGAACTGAATCTGAGCAATACAGGAAAAACGAAGCCCCTCTAAACAATCCAGACTAGTTGGTGTGGATGGTCGCGAGGTGTATACTGGGGTCCAGAATAGGGAAGCCTCTCTCTTTAGAGGTCTCTCTGGACTCACTGCATATGTTGGTTTTTTTCCCCCCTTTAATTTATTTTATTTTATTATTTTTGAGACAGAGCTTCAAGCTGTCACCCTGGATAGAGTGCTGAAGCATCACAGCTCACAGCAACCTCCAATTCCTGGGCTCAAGCGAGTCTCTTGCCTCCGCCTCCCAGGCAGCTGGTACTAGAGGCGCCGCCCACAACGCCCGGCCATTTTTTGGTTGCAGCCGTCATTGTTGTTTGGCGGGCCTGGGCTGGATTTGAACCTACCAACTCAGGTGTACGTGGCTGATGCCTTAGCCCGTTGAGCCACAGGTGCCGAGCCTTTCCCCTTTAATTTAATAAATATTTTTTGATTATACACTGGATGTTAGATTTTTACTAAGTGTAAGAATTTAGTGAAAAATAAGATATAGAGAGTTTACCTTCTTGGAGAATCTGCTCTAGCAGAATTACAGAACTGTTTGTTGTTGTTTTTCTTTTTTCCCAAAAAAGGCAGGCAAACTGCAACGAGACACCTTGCTAAATAATCTTGTCTGACACAAGAGGTTCACTGGAGCCCAAGAGTTTGAGGTTGCTGTGAGCTAGGCTGATGCCACCACACTCTACCCAGGGCAAGAGACTGAGGCTTTGTCAAAAAAAAAAAAAAAAAAAAAAAAAAGAGGAAGAAAGAAAGGGAGGGAAAGGAAAGAAAGAAAAAGAAATGGAAGAATCTCTAGGGAACTCAAGGTGTTGTTAAAGAATTAGCCATTTAAATCTGTAACTAAGACTCATTTGGATATTCTGTACTTTGTAGAATACTTGGGAGAAATGAAGATGTGTAGGGGGAACAAAGATTTCTTAAAATTTACATCAAAATAGCTGAGGTGCTTACTCTTCTCCTGTTGTTTTGAGAGTCCAGGGTTAACTTGTTTAGCTCCTTCGTCCAGCTCTTTCCCTCCCCTCTGCCTTATTGGATTTCCCATCACTAGGTGACTATAGAGCTGTGTATTGATGTTGAAACCCTGAACTGTGAACCTCATTAAAAGAAAAAAGAGAGAGCATTTTCTTAAAACTAAAAAACAAAAAAAATTTGATTAGTTATATAAAACAATAATGGAAGCAAAGGTAATTTCCAAAAGCAACATATGGCAATATATTTTTCTCTTTGCTTTTCCCTAGAGCTAATTTTAAGCAAGAAATTATTCTCAGATCCTCTAAAAATCTCCACCTAAAATTCTCTTGTGCCACCCTGTCCCTACTCTTGCATAGGTCTGCCTATTTTCACTCTTCCACTGAAGTTTTTCTACCCCTGAAGACTTAGGTTTGCCCACATTTTGGTGTAAACTAAAGCTGCCCACTCTTTGCTGTTCTCCAGCTTAACACTTCTTTTCTCCCTTTCTAAATGCATCATTTTCTCACTGAGGAAGAAATCCTGCTGTTCTCTTATCCATCATGTTGTTTGGACTTCTTTGTGTATGGGGGAGTAAGTTATTTAATTAATAGCCTTGAGTTATGTACCTTCCCATATAAGATACAAAGGGATGGGTTTCAGGGACTCGTCTACTGTCATTATTAGAATAAAACTGGTAGCTCCTAGGTTCACATCTACCCCTCGCTATTTATGCCTTCAAAGCCTCCTGGTCAAGCTCTCAGCCAGCCCCTGTTTGAGACTCTGCCGATATCTGCTCCCCTGCGTGACTGTGGCTATTGGATCGGGCCTCTTGTAGTCCATTGTACTCTGGGTAAAGTCCATAGCCCAGTACTAGTTTTACAAGGGAGGCATGCAGAATAAATGTGACTCTGACCCACAAAGTCTGCCTCGCCATCTCTCCTGCCACACCCGTCTTCATATCCTTCCAGCTCCTGATGGTCAAGCCCTTCTCAGTTGTGGCTCTCCTCTGCCCAATATCCTTGATATGTTGAAGCTTCTGTTACATGTTATCTCCAGATATGGTTCATGGTATGACCAGAGCTCAGTCGAGAAGGAGTCTTGTTATATGTGTGTATGTGTAACTCTGTCATTTTACTGAGTGTGTAGATTGATGTGACCAATGTTCACAGTCAAGATACAGAACTGTTCCATCACCACAAAGATCTCCACCCTTTATAGTCACATCCAACCCTCCTCTTCTTTAATCCCTGGAAACGTGAATTTGGGTCTTGTCGCTATAATTTTGTCATTTCAAGAATATTGTGTAAATGGAATCCTATGGTGTGTAACCTTTTAAAAAGACAACTTTTTTTTATATTATTCACATGCCACAAAAATACCTTTTTAAAATATGATATGTATCACAAGTTGCCTTTGGGTAGTCATCAAGTTCATGTGCAATTTAGAGTAGCATACAATTTAAAATTGCACAGGAGCTTTATGGACACGCTGTATAATCCAGTTTTTAGTCTATTCACAGAATTATGCAACCATCACTCCTATTTGATTTCAGGATGTTTTTATGACTGTGAAGTGGAACCCTATTAGCAATCACTGCTCCTTCTTCCCCATCTTTGTCCCCTGGTAATCATTAAATGACTTTTTACATTTTTTGCCTATTCTGGGCATTTCATATAGATAGAATCATTCAAGATGTGTTCTTTAGTGAGTGTCTTTTTTCACCTGGAATAATGTTTCCAAGTCCATTTAGCTTGTATTAGTATCTAATGTGTTTATATGGCTACATAGTATTCCATACTATGGAATGTATGTACTGTATGATGTATTGAATGGATGTACTGTATTTTGCTTATCCATACTAATTCATAGACATTTGGGCTGTATCCACATTTGTGATATTATGAATAGTAATCCCACATAGATTAGTGTATTGGGTTTTATATGGGAATATGTTTTCAAATTTCTTTAGTATATACCTAGTAGTGGACCACATTTTCTTATCCACTCATGAATTGATGGGCATTTGGACTGATTCCACATTTTTATGATTGTGAATTGTGCTACAATAAACACTTTGAGGGTAGGTGTCTTTTTTGATAAGATGATTTCTTTCCTAGCAGTGGGATTGCTGGGTCAAGTGGTTAGTCTACTTTTATTTCTTTGGAATTTCAATACTGTTCTCCATAGTGATTGTACTTACTTGAAGTCCAGCCAGTAATGCATAAGCATTTATTTCTCTCTCCATTTTTTGTTTTTTGATTTTTTAATAATGGCCATTTTGACAGGGGTAAGGTGGTATCTCATGGTGGTTTTAATTTGCACTTCCCTAATGATTAGTGATGGGAAGCATTTCTTCATATGTTTATTGGCCATTTCTTGATCTTCTTTGGAAAATCTTTTGTTCATGTTTTTTAAAATTTCAGATTAATATGAGGGTACAAATGTCTAGGGTTAGATTGTTTTCATTTCTAAAGTAAAGTTCAAGTTTTATCTGAGCCCTCCACCCCAGAAGGCATGCTAAACACCCTCACATTGTGCACATTAGGTGGTATCCCGCCAATCATCCTCCCTCCTCCCCTCTCTCCTCTTCCTCTAATCCCTTCCTCCTCGTTAGACTATACTTTTTTCTTTCCTGTGGGTGTGTAACTGTTTAGGAATCTTATTTCTTTTTTTTTGTTGCTTGTTGAATGTACCTACCGTGTAAACAAAATGCAACCTGTGATCAAATTCACTTTTTTAAAAATAGCCATTTCACTTTTTAAACTCAGAGTTGTGAGAATACTATAAAACTCCTAAGGATTTTTCACACATATTACTGTTAAAACACGTCTCTCTATTGGGTTTTTAAGTTATCATACAGTGCCTGGAGCAATTATACTGGGATAGGGTTTTGAATGGTTTCATTATATCCACCAACATACAAATTGAATAGGATAAAAATCTTTTGAATCCATTTTGGAAGGAAATCCAAGTGAATTTTTGTTCATTCCAGCAACGTAGGAAAGAAATCAATCTCATTTATTTTCTACTGTCATAAAAAATGTGAGACATATACAGGAGAGGGGTACCTTAAAGGTAAGCTGCCTGTCTGGGTTGATGTGTGTTTGAGGGAGGTCGGCCTGGTCTCCTGGAGGAAGTCCTATTAGTGTCTGCCATTCCCTTTCCATTCAGGCAATGAACTTCCTGGAAAAGATGCTTATTTTCTCCTTTACCTGCGCTTTGAATATTCGGCTGTTTGGGGAGCCATCCTACTCAGATCATGCTTGCCCAGTTCCAGCAAGGCATCAGTATGGCCGATCACACACGGGCACTTGTGAAAGAGGTGATGACTCAGACCTGCTGGATTTCAAGCCCTCGTTAGATCAATACCCACGGCAGCAGTTTCGTTATTGACTCGGAATTCATTGCCATAAACACCATTTGTCAGCCTTCCAGAGAGAAGAGTTCCATGACCAACTCAAAGACTGGTTCATTCCTGTGATTAGTCATTCCCATCTAATTATGAGTGAACAGCTTATTATCTCAGCATTTCCAGACCTTAGTCGCCCATGAGAAGCAGTGAGATGTGGTAATGAGTCCGCACTAGCAGGCTTGATATTATGGTAGCTCTCCAATTGTCTCGCTTATCAGGCCCTGTGCTGAGTTTGGTACAGGACTTTGAAATGGGATGGTTTCTGCCTTTAATGAGTGAACATATTACATTCTTCTTAGTAAAGCATCACAAGAATGGAGAAGCAAGAATCCAATGTACTCAATTCTAGTATGAGGGCAGTAGATGAGCTAATACAAAGGATAGGGTAGGGGGATGAGGGAACAGGGAGAGGGGAGGAGGTTGGGTGATGGGGCTCATGGTTTATAGCACACTTTTGGGAGGCAGGATACAGTTATAGGAGAGACTTTACCTAACAACTGCAATCAGTGTTACCTAATTCTTTGTATCCTCCATGAATCCCAAACAATAAAAAAAAGAAAGAAAAGAGAAAAAAATGAGTGTACATATTAAGATTTAATGTTCTCTTAGCAAACAATATTTGATCCTTTCTTAAATAAAAGACAATGTATCACTCTAGAAATAAAGATATATGGTACTTTAATAGTGTCACCTGTCCAAGCCCTTCAGATTGTGCAGAATAACATTCCAGGGATCCATCACATGGATACCCTGATGGTATTGCTCAGAATGCTGGTTACCAAGAGTGAGTGCAAAGGAGGAAAATTGTTTTGCTAAAAACTGCTATATTGTCTGCTAAAATGTCATGTTGTTTGTGGAAATGCTCTAGTGTTTAAAGTGTCTTATATGTGTTTCAATAGAGTCTATTTTTCAGTGTGGGAACATCTTAATTTAACGTAAGCACATTTCTGGTAGTGTGCTCCTTTTGACCAAGGCAACACACTCAAAGCAGGTCACTCACAGTTGATTGGCTCCCGTGGTCTGTAGTCACTCTCCTCTGTCTTCATCAGAAAAGACAAAAAGCCCTCTCTTTGGGTAATGTCAGATTGTACACGGAATTGTGTCTGTTTCCAGTAAGCCTTTGGGGTCACTGCACTTACAGGAATGGGTCTTTATGCTTCAGACATGTAAATAAATAGCTCTTGAGCATTCCAGAAGCTTATCAATTATGACTGCCCAGCCTTGGTGCAACTGTGTGATTGACCATGCCTCTTGGCTCACAGACTGGCCTTTCTTTAATTTGTGTTCGTTGCGGGAGGGTCTCAGTTGTTTCGCACCCTCCTCACTAACACAGCTCTTCCTTCCATGACTCTAGTCTGGATTTTGCATAAAATTTCTTCCGGAGCAATGTTTGATTGTCAATAAATCTTCCCGTGAGCAGCACTATGAAGGAGCAAAGACCTTTACATTTCAGAGTTGGTGCTTAGGTCACCAAGTTCTACCCTCTGGTGTCAAGAAAGAGTCTACCTGGCCAGAGAGTTAGGAAAGAGCCTTTGCCAAGGAGCTTGGATTTTGCCTTATCACTTTTGCAAAGATGAATATGTATGAGTTTTTCCCAAGAGCCTCTGAAAGGATTGTAGGGTAGAAGGTAGAAACCCAGTCCCTGAGGTCCCCATGGAGAAAAGATAAGGAGTCAGAGTGAACAGCTGCTTGAATAGAAGCATTAAGCTGATATTAAAGTCGCCAAAGTGTTTGAGGAATCCATGAATAACACCTTGCAAGGCTCTGGGGCAGAATCGATTTAGGGAGTTCAGGAAATTCCACACCTGGCATGGTACAGTAAACCCCAAAGTCATTAGGAAGAATTAGTTAAGCCCCCTTGTTCCTCCTACATTTATTTTCCTTGATCCTATTTAGTTCTTTCTTTAATTTGCTAAGACACAGGTGTATACTGATCTGAACACCTCATAAATATTTGAAAACTAAAGTTTCTTACAAAGGAATTTAACAAAAGTCCCAAATCACTATCTTAAATTTATATTGTCTGATCCCATAAGCTCAAGGAAGTGTTGTTGGAGATTGCTTCAATTTAGAGAAAAAATAGAAATATCCTAGTTTGTGATTATGCTCCCCCTCAGGCTCACTGCTGATTGAGTAGGACGATACACTTCATTCATGTAACGCCTGTTTCTTGAACATACACTATGTGTTAAGACTCCTCAATGCTACAGAATAGGACTATGAACATAGATGTGTCTCTCCTGTCCTTACAGAGTTTCTAATCTAATAGGAAGATAAAGGTATATCAGAGGCAATGTTAATATATAGCAGCAAGTGAGATGCTTTTGAAGATAAACACCATTTTTATAATAACTTTTAATCCCATACTTTCTGCTCATGCTACTTTAATCTCACATAGATACCCTGGAGAAGTTCTATGAACTTTGTGATTGATGGCAAATCTAATCATGGACTTTGTGCATGGCACTCGATTGGGTGCCATAATAAGTGCTAGAAATGGAACCTAAAGGAATTTTAATATATTAAAAAAAAGTTTGTCAAAGTCAAGATGAAGGTTAGCAAGGACAAGCTGGGGGTTTACAGCAGACACGGAGGGAACACATTGAAGATGTCAGCATCTTCCCTGATGGCTACTCTATCTACTGGAACAGTGGCCTTCACTGTGTATTGATTTAACACCCTCTATATGTCATACACAATACATGAGGCCACTTTTACATATTGGAGAAATGGTGTGCAGTACCAGGATGAGGCTAAATTTGGATATGGTCAGAGTTTAACTCAAGGGCAGAGATCATAAAATTTGAAGACTCTAGCATTTTCTGCCAACAGTGTCCTCCCCACTGTATCAGTGGAATTCAGTAAGTTATACGGTAAGCACCTACTACATGCAAAACTCATGCACTCTGCAAGCCTCCAATCTCCTAGGGAAGAATTGTGTGTAGAATAAATTTTGTATGAAGAAAAACTAAATCAGTAACATAAAAGTGGTATAATTAATGTTCTACTGGAATTGAAGGGAAGTAGGGATTAATACTAAATAAACCATAAAAGACTCCATGAAGGTGTTGATGTCAGAGCTGTACCTTAAAGAAGTATCGCGACACCCGATACGGTGAGTTCCATGCTAGGAATCCACTGAGGAAACCAACAGACACAAGTGCATGGAAATTGAAGGGCGTTACGAGCGTCAGTGGAGCACAGTTCTGAAGAGAAAATGCAGTGGTGCATGAAGCTGAAAATTAAGGTGGGACCAAATTGTCAGCACAGATTTTGAACTTCATCAATAGGCAGAAAGAAATCATTGAAGGATCTTAGAAGAAGACATTTATGTTTTGTGAACTTCCTGTAGAAGCAGAGTGAAGAAGGCATTGGAGGTGGAAAAGTCCAGGTATAAGGGGATCATTATGAGGTTATTATAACTCATTCTCACATCATCATTCTGAAGAGATTCAGCCTGAAGTACAGCTAGGTGGTCTCTACAGATACAATGGACATGAGTGTCAACTGCCATATTTTGCCATGTATAATGCATACATTTTTGCCCAAATTTTTGAATAAGGATGCACATTACTCATAGATAGTATTAATTCTCTCTATATACATAAATGATTTTAATTCTTTTATTTATGCTTATGCGTTAAAAGTGTAACTCTAGAAAGCAAAAACTATATTCACATGCAAACTAATGTCCTCGAATAGGGTGATCGGTTTTGTTGAGCTTATGATAAATTTTGCAACAAAAACATTTTCAGCCAATGAAGAATGACATATTCTCTTCATATACTTTAGGCAGGAACTGGAAATCTAGCTGATATTTTCATTAAAAATTTTGGAAAGTCTCTTGGAAAATATCAAAATGGTTTTTGTACACTGCAAGTTCTAAGCTAACGGTTATGAAATATGCTAAAGATTGTGGCAACAGAGTTGTCAAGAGACACTTTGGACCTCCTTCCACAGACAGTGTCGCCAGATTGTGGAGGCAACAGGGAAAAAAAGCTACTTCATGTGAAGGAAACCCCCTAAGTGGCCGCAAGGGCAGAGAAGGTGAAGATCTGGATTCTGGAGCAATGGCAAACTGGGATCTCTCTTTTGACAAAGATGGTGCAAGAAGAGGATAAAAGGATTGCATGAGAAAAAACATTGATGATTTCCCAGGGACGCCTCAATGATGCTTTAACTTTAGGAAGAGATAAGGTTTGGGCATGAGGACATGAACAAAACCTGCACCAAAACTTTCAGAAGTCCGTGAGAATCAAGTTTTTTGGAGTCACATACAACTTTCAAAATCGTCAACATGGAAGAGGTCCCACTCACATAAGATGTACCATCTGGCAGAACTGTGGACATCAGAGAAACACAGCCAGGCCTGTTAAACTAGGGAAAGCACAGTTGCCTATTGTGCAGATGAGACAAACCTACTACTTGTGATCATCTTTAAAAATAAAACATTTCCATGTAAACACAAGAGAGGTAAAGTCTCCATTTTTTTTTAATGCTGCATAGTATT